>UELU01096470.1:0-27865 GCA_900490025.1 Megastigmus dorsalis
ACGCTAACCTATTTCGAGGTAAACCTTTTAGAATCATTGCTATAGCTAACTTTTATTAAAATAAACTCAACATTTATACGTTAATTATAATTTCATTTATTCTTTTAAAAGACTAAATCTGCTTATTTGCTCTTTTTGAAATTCGGGATTAAAATTTCTACTTTTAAAAAGTAGAAATTCATTAATTTACTCTTTTGAAATGGGGGAAAACCATTTTATCCTTTTCAAAAGAATAAAATGTCAATTTTACTCTTTTCAAAAGAGCGATTCTAGTTTTTTCTACTTTATAAAAAGTAAAAATATCATTTTACTCTTTTGAAAAGGGAGAATTACAAAATTTCTACTTTTTTGCGCCAATTTTTACTCTTTAGGGTTTAGAGTGTGTGCTCTATTCGGCATTAAATTAGAAAATTCGTTTTAGGTATTAAATAGCCTTATCTAATGTGAAAATCTCACAATCCATAATATCAAACTACAGAATGTCGATAGAAAGTGAAATAGAACCCAAAAACTGAAAGAGGGAAAAATACTGTGCACCTATATAGATATAAATACTACAGAAGGGGATCAAAACTTGGAACTGTTATATCTTTAAAAAATGCACCGCTTGTATTATTCGGATTTTTTCCTCACGATTCGTATTGTTATTTAACTTAATGCTTAGTATTTAAAAAAAATATTTTAAGAAAATTTGATTAGTTCAAATATGTCCAAATTTTATGTCGCTTGGGGGTTCCAGCCCTGCCCAAAATGCACAATAGAAAACAATAAAAAAAGTTTTAATCGTCCCGAATCGTGTATTTGGTATGTGAAGTACCGAATTAAACGCAATTGAGCTAAAAATGTTTAATATGGTTCAATTGTGAATTAATGGTGACGATTGAAATAACAGAACAATTAATTCACAGTTGAACCATATTAAACATTTTTAGCTCAATTGCGTTTAATCCGGTATTTCACATACCAAATACACGACTCGAGACGATTAAAACTTTTTTTATTGTTTTCTATTGTGCATTTTGGGCAGGGCTGGAACCCCCAAGCGACATAAAATTTGGACATATTTGAACTAATCAAATTTTCTTAAAAAGATTTTTATTAATTCGGATGAATTGTACACTAATCGTGACCATTGAATTCAACGAGCTTAAAAAGAATAAAAAAATATTAAAAGCTATTAAATCACATTGTTTTTTATACGTTTTAATATAGTTTAAATAAAATTGTATTAAATAATCTTTAATCGGTTTTAAGGGGACGTCGGAGTCACTAAAAATTTAAATTTCCCGCCCTTACTACATCAAAATACCCACAAGGTTTTTCAAAGTTTTCTCTTTAACAAATTATCTAATTGACTCGAAATTTTAGGAGATGATAGAATGATCATAAATGAAGCGCGCTCAGCCCTGGGATTACCGATAAATTACATAAATATAATATTTTCTGTTTGAAACATAATTGCCAAGTTAGAATCACGCCATCTCATGGATTAAATTGAAATTAGTAAAAATTAGATATTTTCTTCTCTAGCTTCCGTATTACTTGATTTTTGGAAAATGTCTGGGCTGAGCGCGCTTTATTTGTGATCAGTCTATCATCTCTTCAAGTTTCAAATCAATTGGTTAATTTTTTAAGTAGAAAAGTTTGAAAAACTTAATGCCGGTAAAAAAGGCGACTCCGACGTCCCCTTAATCGATTTAAAAATTCTTATAGTATTTATCGACTTTTATCGACTTAATTATATTGTTTTAATCAGTTTTATATATTAAATTATATATTTAATATTAATTTTATATTAATTTTCGCACGTTTCACAATTTTTCGCAATTAAATTAAACGCTTAAAATAGTATATTACACACCTAGGGAGGTAAAGTAAGAATGGTCTCAGATCGCAGGTAAATTGTCGCCCGAGCCGAAGACGAGGGTGACAAACATGCGATCTGAGGTATTATTTTTTACTTCCCATGGTGTGTATACTATTTTTCTACCTAGCGAGGCCGAAATTACCACTTTCTCAAACCGGCCCCGGGAGGAAAAGTGGTACTTTCGTCCCACTAGGCAGAAAATTTTTTTTCTTACACTGGTATTCGAACCGGCGATCTTTGGGATACGCAGTATAAACCTTAATCACTACGCTACGGAACGCTATAGCAACTCAAAATTTTGATTTTGCTCATAAAGACAAATATAAGTCTGGAATCACATGCAGGACGCGGTACAACTATTATGCGGAATCTATATAATTTGAGTTCAGCGCGAAAAAGAGATTATTTTTTAAAGATTATTTTAAACACATTACAATTGTATATATGTGATATTATTTTTTTGAGAAAAAAGAAAGCATTCTATTTGAATACTTCTTTTAAATATAAATTACGAAAAAGAATGCTTTTTTAATACTTCTTTATTACTATAGAAGCAATTTAAATGCAGTAAAAATAAAATTATTTTCGTAGAAATTATTCTGAAAATGAATACTTTTCTAAAAATATTTAAATTTTATAAGAGTTCTTTTCTGAGAAAATATAGCATTATTTTTGAATACTTTTTTGTTGAGTTTTTCTTTAACATATAAATTACAAAAAAAGAATGCTTTATAAATAATTTTTGAATACTATAAAAGTAATTCTTTTAATGTGATAAAAATAAAATTGTTTTTCTAAAAAAGAATACTTTTTAAACGCTAATACAATTATATAAGTAATATTAGTTTGAGGACATCTAAGATTACTTATAGAATTCTTTTTTCTGAAAACTGTGCTTATATTGGGAAGACTTTGAATAACTTTCTATCAATTTTAATAGAGTTTAATGAGCTTCAATTATGATTTTCAATTTTATTTTAAATTGTACATACATTGAAAAACTATTAAAGTAAATAGAAAATTTTTCGAATGTATATAGAAAAAAACATACGAATTTGTAAAGAACAGTTTCTGAAAAAATGTTTTTTCACGACCAGCACAGTCGATTCAAAATTGCAAATTGAAAATTTCATATTGCGTTTGGCATTATGTTTGAAATTTATATTGAAGAATCTTTTCCTGGAATTTCGCAAATAAAAAAAATAATAAAAGAAAATGAAAATGTTACTTTAACAACATCTTTTAACAACGTACTGCAAAAAATAATGCTAGTAAAAGTTGAAAACGCAAGCTACCTTTATACACTGCCTAACTTAATTAAAATTCAAAGGTATAAAAAAATATTTGCATAATAAATACATGCATGAAGTACTTAATAAAAAAAATCAAATGATATTGACGTGCTTGAAATGGTTCACAATTCAGTTCACTTAAAACACAATTGAAATTGCTATGCCACTGAAACATTGAGAATCTGTCGCATTGTAACCAACTGAATTAAATAAACATTTACATTTACTGAATTAAATAAACATTTATTCAACAACTAAACCAGGTTAGATATACATATCATGAGTTGATCCAATAAGATCACAGCTGAAATTCACACGTTAAACCGAATTAAGAATCAGCCGCATTGAAGCCGACTGGATCAAATAAACATTTAAAATTTTAGTTAGCAATTAAAACGTATTAAATACGATTCACAATTCGGTGCAATTAAATCACAGTTAAAATTGCCAAGTTAAACCAAATTGAGAATCTGCCGTATTGAAACCGACTGGATCACATAAACATTTAAAATTTCAGTTAGCAATTAAAACGTACTAAATATGATTCACAATTCGGTTCAATTAAATCACAGTTGAAATTGCCACGTTAAAACGAACTAAGAATCTGCCGCATTGAAACCGACTGGATCAAATAAACATTTAAAATTTTAGTTAACAATTAAAATATATTAAATATGATTCACAATTCGGCTCAATTGAATCACAGTTGAAATTGCCACGTTAAACCGAACTGAGAATCTGCCGCATTGAAACCCACTGGATCAAATAAACATTGAAAATATTATTTAACAATTAAACCGCATTAAATGTAGTTCACAATTCGGTTCAATTGAGGCACAATTGAAATTGCCATGTTAAACCCTATTAACACTTATCCAATAGAATTGTACAATTGAGTTCCAGTTAATACGAATTGAATTTAATGCGGCAAAGCCGGATTCAAACCAATTGAAATATATTTTTATTGGTTGCCGTATCAACCACATTTAAACACAATGCATTCACAGTTCAAATCGGAAAAAACTTATTGTATTTTAATTGTGTCCTATCGTGCATTTTGGGCAGGGAGTTTTCAATCACATATATAAAGATTACCTTATTAAGCATATATACCAATTTTCAAAGATTTTCTAAAAAATCGATATATGATGTGTTGAACGTCCTTAAGTTGGATACAAATTACAAATATATGGCCTGATTTATTTTTACTACTTTTGCGATATCTTCGTCTTGTCAATTGTAGACGTAAAGTAATTGTAAAGTAATTTTATTTACTATTACTGAAAGTGTATTTCTTTGCGTGAATTTAAGGGGGTGTGATATGGTCGGAAAGATTCCTACCTTATCGGTTCTAGCATTTAACGAAGTATGCTAGAATTCTGCTGCACGTACGCGTACATTATTCTAAACCATCTCAGATGCACTTTACTTTCTGCAATTTTTGTGTAATTTTATTGGTAAGTGCATAAAGCAATCAACTACCAACAGAAATAAAGTGGAAGTACGAATCAGACTACGCACGCTCTGTGCAATTATAAGTGCGGTAGACTCCATACCATTCGGAGGTCCAGCTACGTCGCACAAGTACACACATGCAACATGAATAACATTGTTGATGTATCTATATCTCTGAAGCACAGCGCGTTACAACGGCCGATAACAACTATGTATGGATATATCAAGGGTCGAAAGGTGACGCTGAGTATACTGTCTTCAATTTTTGCTCTGCTTATTTTCTTTGAGATTGTTTATTTATACTTTTTGTTTACTGGTACTGATAGGCCAAATAATTGTAAAATTTTTGACTGCTATTCAGTTTTTAAATGATGCATCAAGTTCTGGTCCAGATTATATTCTGTCACACTTTGTAAAGAAATGTGGATCAGTGCATGTGAAATCTCTTTTCATTATCCTTAATAACGCCGCTGAGTTTGGATATTTTCCTACTGTTTGGAAAATGACGTTTATTTATCCTATTCTAAAAGTGGAGATAAGCAGGATTCCAATAACCAATGATAGGCCTATTTCTATTTTATGTTCTATATCGAAAGTATTTTGGACCATTTTAACTAAAAAGATATACGAGTTTCTCGTGGGCAACATTGTCAAACAGCAGCATGACTTCGTTAGTGCAAAGTTCGTTCTTACAAACCTCCTCTTGTATTCGTCGTTTGTTTTTAATGCTATAGATCAAGATCAACAAGTTGACTCTATTTATTTTGACTTTTCAAATGCTTTTGACTCTGTGAACCACGTAGACTTTTACAGAAGATATGAAACTACGTAGTTAGAGGTAGCATTCTTTTTTAATTAATTCTTACCTAAAGGACCGTTTACAAATGATCAGAGTCTAAAAATCTATTTTACCTAAAATCTCTGCATATTCAGGTGTGCCTCAAGGTTGCCATATAGGACCTGTACTTTTCATCTTATTCATGAATGACCTACCAGGAAAACTAGTTTTTACTAACTCTCTTTTGTATGCTAATGACATAAAGATTTTTGGTAGCTTGGAGTTTCATCTCCCATGGATGCCTCAAATATTATTCCATTAGCATGAAAAAGTGCAGTTTTATTTCATTTTATAAGGGAAGAAGTTTTTTTTACTTATAACTATTTGGGACAGATACAGTATATATAGCGGACACTGCTCTCGATCTTGGAGTTATTTTGACACTGCCCTTCCTTTTGATTATCACATTGATCGAATAATTTCTAGATCCCTGAAGACTGTTGGATTCATTAACAGATCTACAGTTGATTTCTCCTCTCCGCAGACCATAATTGCGTTGTATAATATGCTTGTTGCCAATCATCACTTATGCATCTGTCATTTGGGATCCTCATACTGCAGTATGTCTTCAAAGGCTGGAAGCTATCCAACACAGAATCTTGCGATATGCGTCCTTGAAAACACCACAGCCAATGTCAAGCAGTCTGCAGTCGTCGACGGATAGTGAAACAACTAACACCACATAATGTACAGTTACTCAAGAGCCTCGGTTTAAGAATCGTAAACTCTGCTGGAATAAAGTAACTTGTATTCTACTTTGGTGTATCAAGAAGTATGTGACGAATCTATTGGGCATTACGAATTATGTACGCCTTAGCTCAACCCTATATCTCATCAGGTTTCAACAACAGCGATGAGATTCGCATATCCATACAGCATCAAGATTTCTGCCTTCTACCCTCAAGCAGTTCACTGTATGCGTATGGGAGATTAGCAGATGACACCATCATTGACAATAGCTGACACAGCTAGTCAACAGCGCCATCTGACATTTATTTGAGGAAATTGGTTACGAGTTGAATTTGAATGACATATAGAAATCGATCCACGTAAGAACGTGGGTCTGACCAGCCTTATGAAAGGTTTGCTGCCATTCAGTCCAACTCAAAGCTGCCTTGAAGAAAACGCTGTATGGTTTGATATCAAGGAGATTCAGAAACTAGATAATAATAGATACTTTGATGTATCCATATCGATCAGTATGAGTTTAGGCTTTGCGGAAGACTATCGCGTAAAATTGTGGTCAATGCAAAACATGAGCTCATGCTCACAAGATCGAAGAGTGATGTGAATTCGATTATTAATGCGATAGTTAATGTCTTGATGTCTGATGTCTGATCTAAAGGTTGGAAGGATTTCATCGGATTGGCTATATACCATTCGATAGATAACAAAATTCTAAGGACCACCTATCTTTCTCGTTTTTCGATCGGACAAGTAGTTGCCGAGTTATTAATTGTGAAAAGTTTGTACCTTACAACTTGTCCGATCGAAAAACGAGAAAGATAGGTGGTCCTTAAAATTTTGTTATCTATCGAATGGTATGTAGCTAATCCGATGATATCCTTCCACAATGTATATCAGTATATGTATATCTGATGTATGATTTATATCTTGATGTCTGATCAATACAAAATATGTTAAGCTATATAGACAAGGATATGAGAAGGATATGATACAGCTAAGAGCTTCCACACTTGGGAATTGTATGAGTATACTCTGCTACCCACAACCTCGAAGCATGTTTGGACTGTTAAGACATCAAATCAGCTTGAGAAACCTCACTTCGTCGTTGTGGACTATCAGTCGAATCGCAAGGGGCAGAAAGCTGTTAATGCAAGTCGTTTTGAACATTGCAATATAAGCAATGTCAAGCTCTTTCTCAATGCACAGAATCAGTTTACTATACTATACGATGTGTTCGCTAAAGTTCAAAAGACTTACTATGGTAAAGAGCTGACGAAGCCAATGCTGAACCCAAACATCGATTGCTCCAAACAGAATCAGTCTCTGAAAAAGGCCCCCAGTCGATGTGCGTCTTGAATTTGAGGCTACAAGGGAATACTTCCCCGCGGGGAGTTCAGCATACTGCTTAATACTACAATATCGTATAGCCGAGTACAATCCCATAAGTGGAGATGTCCAAAAACTTGTCTAAGTGGTGGGGATGATGGTGTAAAAAGGACTCAACACCCAGGTGAACTCGTTCAGACGTAATGGACTACATATTGGATGTACAAGGCTTCAAACAACTAATCAATGAACTTATTGTTAAGAAACTTGCAATAATTCCACTTTATGAAAATCTCCAGCAGCGAGTATTTTTATTCATACCGCCAACGTCTTGGGGTAGACTCTCGGTCAAGTACAAAAGCAAAAATCTTTGGCTAGAGCGCAATTATCACAGCTTGTCTTGGAGCTCAGGTGAATTGCCCTACGAGGTGTTTGAAAATGTTTTGAGAAATACTTTATGCAATTTAAATGTTGTGTATGTAAAAGGTGCTGAGGAAAAAATAATGACTTCAATAATTTAATTTGCAAGTGTGTAATATGGAAGATATACGCTGTCCATCAATACAGGGACTTAAATCTGAAACAATGAAACAACTGTGCCCGCACCACAAATTCGCCTATATGATTACCTGTGCACTATGAAATGGTATATAATGCAGAAATATTTTATATTTAAAATATTAAAAAATACCAAACAAAGCAATTATCTATAGAATTGGACATTATAGTCAATATTTATACGCAAACTTATTTGTGGCTACAAAAATATTCACAGAATATCAACGAGGTCATCGTTTTACCATAGTTCATTTTGTTTTGACTTGGCCCAAAGGAGGGCAAAAGATAAGTGGCAAAAAGTTTGTTTCAGTATTTGTTGGTAAGAATTCAAGATATTTATTTAGTTATTGCAAATGAGTTAAGTTTATGCAATGTAAAACGTAATTCTGTGTCTAGTCAATTTTTAAAATCTGTAAAAGTTATAATTTGGGATGAAATAACAATGACATCAAAATATGCTTTTGAAGCAGTAGGTCGTTTATTTCAAAATTTATGTAGTAATAATGAAGTATTTGGAGGAAAAGTTGTAGTTGTTTCTGGCGATTTTAGACAAACATTACTAATAATTAGACGCAAAAATAGAATTCATATAATATAGAAAATTGATTAAAAGAAGTAATTTGTGGCAAAACTTTAAATGTAAGTCGCTAAAAGAAATCAAATGCATTTCAGAAGGTAATATATAGAGAATTCAAGACCTAGCTATTAAAAGTAGTATAGAAGGTATGTAATTTTTCTACAAAAATTGAACAAGGTAATGAAGTAATAAAAATTCGACAAGAATTATTATCAACTGGTGATAAAATTGAAGATATTTTTGAAGATTCAATAAATATAAATAGTCCAGATTTTTATGACAATGTTATTTTAGCACCTAGAAATGCAGATGTAATTGACATTAATAATGACATAATACATAAAATGGAAGGAACTTACAGAGAATAATTTAGTATAGATTCTGCGGAAGATGCTAATCATGAACAATTAGATACCATTTTGCCAATAGAATAGCCTACCACCTTATAATCTGCGACTAAAGATTGGATCTAAATGTAAACAACCGATTGAATTGAAAATATGAAAGAATTTACAATTTTATCGAAAATAATTACAATTAATAAAAAAAAACTCTCATGTTACAATACAACAAATAAATTTAGCACCATCAGTCGAAGAAATTCTATTTAATATGATACGAAAACAATTTTTATGCTCATGTCATGATATTTATCAATATTGATAAATCACAAGGACGATCATTTAAAAAAGTTTGAGTATATCCACTTAAATCAGTAGTCAGGCATGGGCAATTATATGCGAATCCATATAGAATGAGCCTAATATGACTCATTATTGTCGATCAACTTTGCTTTCATTAATATGAAAGAGTTGAAGTATCCCATTTTTGTGTAACCAATATTTGTGTAGAAGATTTTAAATATATGTTTTTTTGAGAAAACTTGCAATGAAACAGCAAAACCGTAAGTTCTCAGTATCACAAGATTTGTTAAAAGTATAAAATTGTAATGCAATAAGTATATTTAGTCTAATCGAAAATTACTCATCTATTGGAGATTACCTATAATGATTATTTTGTCATATAAATTATTTTAAAATAAACATAAAGATATAAGATCAGATAAAATAGCGATATTTAACTTCCTTTTAAGACATCTTTATATACTTACTGTTAATACTTTACAATAACAATTAATATCGCAAAAGAAAATTGAATAAAAAAATTGATAAGTAATGATTAAGTGAACTTTACTAATCAGAAATGTGACGATTTGAACTGATGAGTGATTTTTAAAATATTAATAGTATTTACAGATCTACTAAGTCTTACGCGAAGAAGATAATGTTGAATAATGTAGACAAAAATAAAGTTTAATTTAATTCAATGATTTGGAGATATAGTTTTAAATTTTTAAGTAGACAATGTCTAGTAAGGTAGGATTTATACTCAATCAATGTACTTTCAATGCATTTTAAACAACTAGAATCAATTTTTGCTTAAATAAATCTCCAAATTTTATAGTGATGTACACTAGTAACTATATATAGCTATAGGTATATTTTTCATGTTAGATTTTCAAATGTTTTAAATCTTTCCAAAATTCACACGGACAGATGTAAGTACTATAGGGTGTACCTCTACCTATACAATACTTTTGTAATGTAGTTATTATATTTTAAGCAGAACTATCTTGAAGTTTCTCTAACAAAGATGATTTATTTTAGTAATGAGAATATAAATAATTAGTTAATAAACGGTACTTAATGGAACTCAACTAATGAATATTGCTATACTATAGTATACTTAAAATCAATACTAAGTGCACAGAAACTTCTTTTGCAGGAAGCCCATTGGTAATAATGTTAGTAGGTACATTATTCTTTTATAAAAAATGAGTACAATTAAACAATATTCTCGGTAAAGTATGTAAAATTGTATATTTTGTACTCTCAAGGAGAAGCCACATTCTTCATGAAACGAATTTGCTGGGACTTTTTGAGTTTCTTTTCTAATATACTTAATAATGAAATCTAATATTGGTAGATAATTCCCATTGACCTGTGATATCTGTAATATACAAATTCATTTTTACAGTGTAACATTTACACATTAAAGAACAGTTGATGTTAAAAGTACTGATTTCATAGATAAAATACACTTCTAGTATGTAGAGAACGGCATATGATAAAAAGATTCTGACGCATTGATAGATAAGTGGTAATAAAATATTTGAAAAAATATCAGAAAACATTTATAGATCGAATCCCGAATATAAATATAAAATAAAATACATCATTATAATTTATTTGATAAAAAATGGGATTTCAAAAATACGAAATTAAAAAAACAAGAAGAAAATATATATTGCAAGTTAAAGAACTGTATTAATATAATATACTCTTTTAAACGTGAATATGTGATTAGGAAATATACTAGTAGCTGATTAGAAACTCTGGCCTTCGCGGTTAGTCGAGCCAAGATGCGTCATTGTCAAAATATTTACTGTGAGTGCAATTCCTGTAATGAAGTCAATATTCCTGATCTTTTCAGGAAGTTCTTACTATCTATGAATTTTTTAAGATTTTAGTTATTTACGTGTAAACGTAAATCCTGTTCGAATTTGTGGCGAAAGCAACATTCTCATAACTTATTATAACTTTTATACGAATTTATTGAAAAACCAATATGTTATGCTTATATGTATAAGTAATATTATATAATATGAATTTAAAATTTACTTTTCCCTTTTATCATTAATAACTTCACCGTTTAAAGCTAAATACGTTGTTAAAAATTTTTTTGTTGAAAGTAATGTTATAGTGTTTATAAATCAATTGTGATTGCTACTCGTGAAAACTCGAACAACCATAGCCCAGCTTTTGATTTTCGACCCGGGGAGGTTAATCGTCATTACAGAATCATTCCGTCGAAAACGTCGTCTTTTTGTGATTTTGATCATCGAAATCGTGTTCTTTAGAAGTTCCGTAACTGAATTCTTATTTTTTGTCTGTTCAATTGAAAAAAGTGTGCATCAGATTATGTGTAATTCATGACCAAAAAATATTAGTTTAATACACATGCACTTTATTCGGTTTTAGTTGCTGTAACTTCCAACTTAGTTCTTGTCCCGTATTATTTGTCTGGATTTTTATTTACTTTAATAAGTTAGATATTTGAACCCTTTTCGTTAAACTTGTGTCAGTAATCGATCCAAAATTGAAAGATCTTTCGCCTTTAATTTTTAATTAATTTAATTAATAAACTTTTTCCTATTTTAAAGCATTGGCAGAGCGATAGCTAAAATATGGTTGAATTTTCGATTTTGCTCAAACTGATTTCGTATTTGCTAAATTAGAGCTAACCTTTAATGAAGTTTAGACTAAACTTGGCTGAGCTTACAAATATATTCATACACTTTTACAAAACCTTCATCAAAAGTTTTTCAAAGATTCGCCAACATTTCAACTTTATATCTTTGAAGTTTGGGGCCGTCTCATGGGCCAAATTTGGTCTGAACTTAAGCCTAAGAAAACTTTAGCCAAAAATTATTTTATATAAAATTAGTTAGACCGATGCCTTGGCGGGGTAGCGAGGTTACACCTTGGGCAGTCGGTGAGGTTAAGCAGCGATGGCCGTAATTAGTGCTTCGATGGGTGAACCGCTTGCTCAGGTCCGAGTGCTTAGGTGTCTCCTCATATTCCGCAAGGTGAATGGGAGGTATGTAATGGTACGATTTTGGAGTTTAAACCTACGCAATGTGACATAAGCCCTCAAATCAAACCTTTCAATATACCGGCTATTCTGGAGCGAGTTTCCCTAGAATTTATCCCACTGGGTTTGCCTAAGGGTTTCTCCGCTCTACAAACTGGGCGAATGCGGAATGGTGTGGGACAAGGGAGGGAACAAAATGGAATGTATGTACAAAAAAAATTGATGTGTGGGTTTAAATACTGTGAGACTCCGGAAGGAATAACAATGGCTACCGCCAAAATTTTATAAAAATTTATAAAATTAGCTGAAATATCATGAAATATGTGTCGAATAGAAAAAAATAATGGAAGAAATCTTGAAACTAACCTAAACATTCGGTAATATAACGTAAATCTTCTCTGAATTCACATAAAATCGTTAATGCATTAGTGACCATGACAATATGACCATTCTTGTACAGAACAGCCACAGCAGCAGTGAAATCTTTTTGTAATATATTTATATATGTATGTATATGTGTGTGTGGTTGAAAAAGATTCTATTTTAAATTTTTTTATTGAAATCGTTCTACCTCTTGAACACGTTATTTTTCTATCGTGGAAATTAATTTTTGCATGCAAGGATAGCAAAGGAGAGCAGACATGCACGTCCTGGATTTCCTTGAAACTCTTAGGAATTACTTATTGCGCCACCAATTAAAATTGATTTTATATATTAGTATTTATATATATATATATATATATATATGATTTGTATAGATGTATGATGTATAGATGGACAAGTGTATAGATGATTTGCTGTTTTTTTAGACTATGAAAACTATATATATATAACATAATCACATATATAGATATACATTATGTGCAGGAAGAGTGATGAATATCTTGATTTCCAGATTTAAACTTTAACATGTTTTCATGGTCTAAAAAATAGCAAATCTATACATTTTTCAGTAGAAAAGGACATATTATTTCTAAAAATGGTTATTCTAACGTTTTAAAAATAACTTTTCTGGCCTTTAGTAATATTATTTATTTTTTTTTATAATTTATGGCTTATTACGTCATGATTTTTAAAATGTATAAATACATGGTTAACTATAAGATGAGGGAATAAAATGTGTTTTTCAGTAAAAAGTAGTTTGAAAAAAATGTTCTATTGCTAAAATGTTTATTGCTCTTATTATATGTAGTCTTTTAGAAAGGAATTTGAATTTTTAAATGGAATGTCACTGAATCTTTAATCCTTATGTGGAGTATACAGTTTAATTTTCAGTAGAAAAAGACGTTTATTTTGGGATATTAGGTTAATGTGCTGATATTTTTTGTTTTTAATTTGTAAATCTCTATCCTTTGGTATGTATATGTATACCTAGTTGTGTTATTATGAAAGAAGACTTTTAAACAAGATATTCAAGCTCAATGTACATATTCTTCAGCTTGTAACAGACGATTTAATTTTTGTTCACCTGACTACTTAAGTAAATCATTAATGAAGCATGAATTGAAAAATAAATATTTGTGATCCGAAAATACAAGGTATACGATAAGCATAGACCGATATAAAATTTAAGAAATTCTGTGTTGATTCTTGAAATTCTATGTTGAAATTATATATTGATTCTGAAAATTTCGTACTGCATATGAATGGGTAGATTTCTTGGTATAAACTGCAGATAATTTTTAGCCAATGTTTGCAGTTAGTCTTAGCGCTTGCATTTTATAAAAGAAGGTTTAGTATTTCTTTGTACATCCAATTTTGAGTAAGGCTGTAATATTCAATTTACAGAAGCAGGGTTTTTTACACCTTTTTAAGTGCACAAGACACCTTTTTCAGTAGAAAAAGTCACAAATTCTAAAATTATTTGCATTTATCTTTACAGATTTATTCATTATTTTCCTCTTTTAAGCTTATATTTATGTACACATCGTAGTATTAGCAAAATTATGAAGACGAACTTTCTTGCTCTTTGGAAATTCTATAACGTGCTATCTTCAGTAGAAAATATCTCTTATGTGAAATTCCTTATTAAGCATCACAGGTGATTTTTAAGTGGAAAAAGATTGGTATGTGAGAAAATTGGTAAGGATACTTTGTAATTAGTCTTTCTCTTTTTTTCTTGTAAAAGCTAATTGGGTAAATTTTCTTTTCTTACTTGGTATTTTTTAACCTATTTTTATATTTAGTTTTTTACATATTTCTTTCAGAAAAGTTGTATTATCTTACTACAGTTATTTAATAATGCTCCCTCTTTGAATAATAAAATTAGAAGAGCATATTCAAATAAACTCGTAATACTGTACAAGTGCACGTGAACTTCCAACTGACAAGACGGTCATCATTAATTCACGAATATATCTTATTTCGGGTGACTATTTTGAAAAATTTAATCAAGATTGAAGCGGCGCATCACGATTCTGTCAACGTCGGGAACAATTATTCTCGAGTCCGCTCGGATAAGAGAATTTCGACAATAATTATCGATCGCAGCGGCATTTTTTATTCACACCTACAAATTCGCGAAGCTTGATTCAAACTTATCCTATAGTTTATACAAAGACAGGAAGAACGATTAACTAGATCGAGCTTCACTGGATTGCCCGGTGGCAATAGTTTTTTTAAAAGAAATCGAGGCCAATAGCGAAAGCAATATAAACGTCGTATATCGGAGCAGTTTTCACACAATAATTGTCGGGGCCACAGGCTCGCACAATGCGTAAGCAAGTCTAAAACGAGGCTAAAGGTTACATCCGCGAGTATCTTGTACAGTATAGGGCCATAAAATTTGAGACATTTAAGGGGAATAATGGTGGTTGGTGGTGGTGGTGGTGGTGGTGGTGGTGGTGGAAGACGCGCTTGCTTGAATTAATTTTTTCGTTATTAGTCATGCGCGCGCGTTCGCGTTTCGCGCCCCCGCCATTCGAACAGTAAAAAAGAAATAAATATCAATTAAAATGGGTAAGGCTTAAGGAAGCCCATCCATGAAAGTCATGCAACGGCGGCATAGCGGCGGCACGACTTAATTCTCGCGGTTTCGTAACGCGCCTCTCCGGGTGTAAAAAGCCTATCACGAATAAGTTAGCGTGCACGCGTCATCTCGGCTCGCTGTGCATACACGCACACGCGCGTCGTCGCGGTATTTACGGCGATCCCGAGACTCTCCATGGGCAGCAGCAGCAGCAGCAGCAGCAGCAGCAGCACACGTTATGCGCAGCCGATGCGTGACGATCTCGGCTAGTGAGAGGGACGGGTCGGACCGGCGTTTTCGCACGATTAGCGGCCGCCGAGCCAGCGGAGAGAGAGAGAGAACTGCGTCGTGTGGGCGCGAGTATATAGGTGCGGGAGGCAAGGAAGAGTCGAGATCTGGAGAAGAAAGCCGAGAGCGCTAGACAGAGAGCGAGAGAGAGAGAGTGGGAGAGAGAGAGCGGAGGTCGGCGCGCGCGTTGCTCCGGAGCGGCGGTGGGGAGGCCGCGCGGGAGAAATGGCGAGCGGGACAAAGGGAGAGAGAGAGGGGCGCAGCGGCAGCGGCAGCAGCAGCGGCAGCAACGAGCAGCAGCAACGAGCGGCAACGAGCAGCAGCAGCAGCGACGAGGAGAGGGAAAAGCACGGTGCTTTTGAAAAAGTTTTATCTTACCGGCACGCCCGGCCCTCTCAGACGCTACCGAACACCGGCACCGCACGAGTGTGTACAACGCTCCGCTCGCGCACTTGCACACCGGGTCCCCCCGATCTTTTTTTTTTTCGTCCTCGCGCGGCTCCTCCTCGTGGTTGACGCGATCCCGACCGCAGCAGTAACAGCGGTTCCAGAGGCAGTGTCGCACGTCTTCGCTCCTGTCGCGCGCGCGACTCTCGGCATAGCACAGCGGAGAGAGGTGCCGCAGAGCCATCGGGAGTCCGCAGCGGGCCACGCGCCACATGTGCAGGGAATCGGCGATCGTCGCCGCGGTTGGGGCCAAGCTGCGCTCTTAGGAACTCCTGGAGGCGCGCCACGGCAGCCGCGTATTCGATACCCACACGGACACGTATTGGTTGGTGCTGGGTGGCCGAGGAGCGATCCTGCAGCCTGCGGCACATCGGCCAGACATCGGCCAGAGATCATGAGGGGAGCCTCGCTCCGACTGAGCCGCGCTGCGCTCCTCCTCGCCGTTATCGCTGCGGCCCTCGTGGCCGGTCTCGAGGTAAGTCGCTCCGACACGCATGTATTCTCTCTCTGTTTCGCACACACTCACATAACACACTCACTCTCTCCTCATTCTCATTCTCATTCTCATTGCATCCCGAGGCGAGCGAGGCGAGCGAGCGTACGTCCGCACATTTTTGCGACTCGCGCTCGCAAAGGATTCGTGGAAGAAAAAAGGACGCAGCAGCAGCGGGGAGCCGGCTCGTGCTCAACACCCTGTATATACGTGTGTGTCAATTATGAACGATTCTCGAAACATTGACTCATCATATCGGGCCATTATCAAGTGTCAAATATATATATATATATACACACATATATATGCGTGTGTGTGACGAAGATCGTCAAGCGCTTCACTTGAAATTGAGATATAAATGCTAGTTTTATAGAGCTGCGAGCTGCGAGCGATAATAAAAGTCGGCGAGGTGATATCAGCCACTCCACTTCTTGTCTATATACATATCTGTATACTTGGATCATCGCTTCTTTTCTTTTCCTCGCAGCTCTTGTTTGTCCATCGTATTGTAGCGCTTTAATCGTGTATCGGTCGTCTGTCAGCTGCGCGCGATGCTTATTTTGCCCCTTTGGTTGTGTTCCCAGGCCGCGCGCCGCTCATTGCTCCAGCCCCTAAACGCTCGTTCGCGCACTCGATCCGTCCGTATATAACGAACCGATGATGCTGATGCTCTTCCATCCTTAACTCGGACCAATCAAACCCTTAGTAAGCGTATAATTATGGGACGTGCGCCATTTTATTAAGCTTATTCGGATGATTATCGAGTTAGTATAGCTTGTAAAGCTGCGCCCCGCGCTACGAGTCATTTATTCAACTTATACAGGCTATTGTGATTCGCGTCCGGAAGGGATCGGACCGAGCGCAATTCACTTACCGAGTGCCTCCCTGTTCTTCCTACACTCGAGACGATTTTCTGACCGTCAAAGCAGTTTCCCTTGGATTAGCTACCCAAAGTGATTCGTTGATTTTAAAGCTGTAATACTAAAGAACGCTTTAATAATACCTGCAATCGTCGCTAAACTCATTTTGCCGTGACTCAACCATCGTTTTGCTCTTGCTCGTGCGCCACTTTTTACGTGGAAAGATTTGTTTTGATAATGGGAAATGGTGAAAACGATCCGCGTGAAAGATTTGTTTAAACTTATTTTAAAACATTTGAAATAAAGTTTTTTCTCTTGGTCCGAAAATTTGTTTCGGGGAAATGTCTGTTTTCGCCGCTGATATACGTAGTGCCGCGCGAGCATTTTTTTTATCGGCTGATCGTCTAAACTGTTTATGTCTAGTAGGTGTGAGAAAGCGTTTTAATGGAACGCAGATGATCCGACTTGCGGAGTGACTGTATACGTTACGGCACTTACGACCAAACTACTTATTATCGGAAACCTTTTGCTTTATTTAAATTCATCCGTTGTATAACGTCGAACAACAATAATAATTTCATTGTTAAGCTGAATAATTTAATACTTGCGTTGCGAGATAATAACTTTGCGGAATATAAAATTCGAATGAAAAATGAATGAAAACAAACACTTATATTTAATAATTTGATTTAACCATTGTTACAAATTTACATGGGAGGTGCAAATTTAACGATAAAATTAATGAATTATAAGGAATCTACGATTGACTGGCTTAAATTACTTGATCGATTGATTTCCAAGTTTTACGCTTTATCCGATGAAAAAAATGTATTTGAATATTTACTCGGTGAAAGTGCATATCATCTAAAACTTACACGGAAATATATAGTCAAATGTAAAAGTTCAAATTCCAACTGCTTCCGAAGCTTCTCTTTCCTTTCTATGACAGACCTTTTTATATCCATTAAATTCAATGAGGAATGTGAAATCACTATTGTAAATTCAATGTTAACAAAAAATTGATTTGATTATTTATAATCGCATTAGTATAATGCCGTTTGAATACTAAAAAGACAGCTGGCTACCGAATTGTTAATAAACTTTGTATCTTCTGATTCAATTATATTTAAAACTTGTTAAATAATATCAAGAATCGATCGGCCTTATAATTATTTTAGAAACGAAAAATCGACGTTATTTATACAATTGACGTTAATTGTACTTCAAAATTTTTTACCTTTTAATAGCAGACCCATTTCCTTTTACATACTAACGATCTTTACATTTGTACGACAAATAATAACCAAAGTTTCTGATAAAAATAGTACGTTTTGAAAGACTTTATTAATTAATGCAAATCGCTTATACTTATACTTACTTATTAACAAAATATCGACCATTTTGACGCAAATCACAAATAAAAGATGCAAATTGCATCGAATGATAACGATGTATTGTTTGTTTCATTTTTATTCGTTTACCTGTCAAAAGACGTCAGGATATTGCTACAAAGTGATTACTCGAGGCTGATGAAATGAGAATGACCGGTTAACTGCTAGACTTCCAATTAGATAATTGTTTATTTTCATGTACTTTTTACACATCCGTTCTGCATCTAATTATTTTATACCTGTCACAATATGGATTATTAATTCTTATAAAGTTAAAGTATAGGTATTACGAATTCTTATTTTGAAATTCATAAAAATTTAATTATTGTTATATTTCATTTATCATAATACATTTTTAAATCGTTTCAAAGGTATTTTTAGAATTGTAAGGTTTTTGAATAGGAAATATATATGTGTTGAATCAAATCTGTTCAAGGACTACATTGTTATGCTTAGAAATTAAAGGAACTGGTTCAAAAAACAAATATATGTTTAATAGTGTTGAATTTAGTCAATTATTAGCGAGGTGTTAAAACGCCACTGCAGGCAAACGGTATTTTTAGATGTTTTCAAGTTCAACGCGAATCCGCCGGAAAAATTATCGCAGCGCCTGAGGCGTTTTGTCAATGTTTTAGTTAATCTCCAAGAAGTTCTCAATAAAAGATTCTGTCTAGGAAATAATTGACTATACAAGTTTGCCGATTTATAACAATTTACTACCAGACGTGATGATAACGATAAGGTTTTTTTCGTTTTTTAATTACTTCAAAATTAAATTTTAAAGTTATTAGTCAATAGAATAAAAGAAACAATCAGTTTGATAAGTATTTATGCCTAGAAACTTTGTTTCCTTAAGATAATTTGATCGTTGAATTTATATCTACAGATAGGAAAGAATAATTAGTGCGATCAAGACTGATGATTACATTCCATGTAGTTGTAGATCATCAAAATTAATAATAGATCGTACTGACAGTTTCTTGCAGGGACTATGGATTATGGATTATTTAAGTATTCGATATGGTGTATACTACTTTACTATGATAAATTAAGTATTGTTAGGGCTGTGATTTGCGAATGTCAGAAATCTGATTTAAGAGGATTTAATAATTCTTATTATGTAGCATTCAAAATCATATACAAAATTTATGCACTGGCATTTTAAGAAAAATGGTTTGAGATTTGTTTAAAAACCTTTATTTTAGTTAGATTTAAAAAAAAACTAAATCAAATAAAAAGAAATATTTTAATATTTCATTTAAACTTAGCTTTCTTAAATAATTCAGGTAATTAATTCACTAATATTTTCCTTCCAGAAAATTTGCTTCTTCATACGTTAGTAAATTAAATATATAAAGCATGCAGCTGACTAGCATTTATTTGACGAAAAAATATGATATGTTATTCAATACCTTGATGTCGTATCTCAGAGAGAGCAACTTATTTAAAGTTTCCCTGTCATTCTAAAGCTTCTTCAATTAAGTTCTTAAATTTGTTTGAATGCTACGAAGACTTCATTGTGCAGAATCGTAAATAAAAATACTTGTCATTTGCATTTATTTTACGCTTTTAAATATTATTTTTTAAATTTTATCATTCATTTGTACAACATTCTATTTACAAATAAGCATAGTTTAACTTTTCAATGTTATGATGAATAATAATAAATAATTTATTGGACTTGGTAGAATAATATTGAATGGGAAAGATCCTTGTCTCGTTTAATTGTTTTTTTGGCTCTACCTATCTAACAATATTAATAATATGTCGTTTTCTATTAAACATTGATTTCTACTTATCTTTTTTGCCCAGCTTTATGCATTGTAGTGCCGTTATGTGTTGTAATAAAAATTGAACAATAATGGAACTAAAATATTTGCTATCAACTATTAGATCGTAAATTTTCAGATTTAAAAACCCATCAAACTATTTTATTTTTATGATGATTCTCTAAGCAAATAGTAATGTTTTCCTCTAAATAATATTTGAGTTTAATTAAGTGCAAATTACATTTTCTATGTGCTACTAAAAAGTACAATGTGCGCTATTTATTTCGGGTAATAATTCTTCGTATTCATGAATGTAAAATTATATATCAAAAGTACACAATTTATTAACAGAATACGCAAAGTACTGTAATATATGTTAATATGCATTGACAAGCTTTAAAATGTACATTGATTTTGTCAACAAAGTATTTATTGAACATTTATTAGAAACTCCAAACCGCTCGATTTTTCCGTCTAAGTTTTAATACTATCTTTGATTTATTCCAAAACTGCACTTTATATTCTTTAAATATAACTTATATATACTGTATCCGTATAGAAGAATTTACTGTCTGCAGCTGCACTAATATACATAAGATATAGCTAATAGTGATATGGTTTAATACAAAAGAAAGCTTATAAAATACATACTTTGGAAGATAATAAATTGAGTAGCTTTTATTCCTTGGAATGACTATATTAGATCTCTATATAATGAGTCTCTAAAGCTCTAATAGTGATTCCAAAAGGCACTGCTTTTTCAAAATTCTGTAATAATTGTAATTGAGTTGGAAGCAAATTGTGAAATTTAAAATTAATTAATTTGTAATTATAATTTCTAACTTAAATATAAAAGTATGAACTAAATACATAAAGTGAATTCATTTATTTTAGCGGATTCAAAGATTTCCATTTTTTTTTCATTAAGATTTCCATTCATGGCATAATATGTTTTTACTTTCTAAGTACTAAAACCCATTCTGCTTTCTAGATATTTCTAAAAATGCTTACCTCAATTGCTCATATTTATTTTAGAAATATAATTATAGTATCTTATAAATGCAATTTGTTATACAACATTTAAATATAATAACTAAAGTTATAATTAAGAACTTTTTTTTGTAAAATATATGCAATGCAGGTACATCAATATTATTTTATTTATAAATACTACCTTTTTAAGATTTACATATTATATTATAGCATAAGAAATTTTATGTGTTCTTGACATCGATCAATACACCTTTTATATTTAAAACGTCAAACTACTACAATTTGTATAATATTAAATGATCGCGTGCGATTTGTGATTGATCGATATATTAATTAAACACATATTATTTCACCATCAAGGATTTTACAATTTTAAGTTGATTATATCCTTATCTTATTTACAACCTGATAAAATGATTTACCTTTTTTCTTATATATATTATTTAAGGTCGCTCTATTTCTACTTCCACGCGGTGCTAATCAGCGACGGACGTCTACGGTGTGTGTTTGTAAACAATTCGCATCTAATATTTAATAAATGATCTATTACTTTTGTTAAAATACGAATATTATATCTTTACTTAAATTTCAGTTAGAAATATTTACATCTACTAATCGGAAATTAAAATTTAACATGTAAACGGATTTTTACCGTTATCATTTTGTTTCATAGCAGTTATGAAACAGAGAAAGAGGAAAAGAATTGAAATTTCGATTTTTTATCTAAACAATCTAGACATCTTATTTTGGTTAGTCATTTAAAATATACATGTGATTAAATCTGCAATCCATTGGTATCGGTTGATCGGATCTTTTAAAGGTGATCTTTTAAAATCTTTAAACGAGGAAAAACGCATTTAAAGAGATGGAAAGAAAGTATATAAAAATTGTAGATGCAACCTTGCATTCTCTCACATATTCATTCCCATTCTTTTACTCTGACATGTTTGCACGTTCGAATGCCTTTCTATTATATAAGAAAATATTTTTGTATTTGTTACAAACAAAAATAATACATGTTACGCACAATATCAATCGGTTTAAAGGATAAAAATACAGAATAGAGGGTAGTTCTTTTAAGCCAAAATTTGAATTTTATTTCAGATTGCACATATTAATATCCACTCTAAATTTCGTCGCTGTATCGCGTACATGTTGGGTTACGTTGTGTCTTATTTGAATTCCTATGCAGTCTTAAAATATATGAGTACTTTGAGATGTTCGTCGAGACCTTCAAAGATGCTCGAGCTAAAGCACATTTATTTCGCAGCTGTCCAAAGGTTCTCGGTTATAGATTTAACAAATTATGTTAAATTTTGGTATTCAGTTCAAGGCTTTATACGTTTTGGTCGATGTTTACATTCCTAATTCAATAAATACTCTAAAGGGAACGTAGCATCCCGATGTGATTACATTAGGTCTCCGCGATCAATTTCTCTCGGCACATTTCGCGCTTTGGGCGATTGAAAAAATAATTTACTCACTGCAGCTGCCAGTGGATCGTCGGAGTAGGTAGCGCTGGTTTGGGAAAATCGAAATTTTGTTACGGTCCACATCCGTGGCCACAAGGTAGGTAGTCCGCACAACCAGAAGGAGAAAAATCCCGTAGCTTTTTCGTCGGGGCGAATAACTGTTTAAAGCCCGTCTTATAATTAATGAATTAATCCGATAATCGATTGTTCCGCCAAGCGCGAAACTAACGAGTGGCGCGGGATGAAAGCTGCCGGGGAGGTATAGACAGCGGCGGAGCGGGCAACAAGGCCAGATATCGCATTATATCCTTGTACAAGCGTACAATTGTCGGTAAGCGGAAGGTCCTATTCGAGCTCCGGCCTCCTTGTATAAAAGGATTTCAATAATTTTCTCCCAAGGAATTTCGACGCCCGGACAGGTGGCGTCTTGCCCCGCTGCGTAGTATACCGTGACTATATATATTCACGCACACCTTGCGGTAGTGGCGCGAGCCGCCGCGTATAGCCTATACGGATCTGATGTACACACTCTGTTGGCTTAAAGTACCTATATATAGGCTTTTACCGCGCGCGCGTCCTCTAATATCCTCGTGCAGCTTAATAACTTTATAACAGCCGTTTGAAAAAGAGCTCGGTCGCGGCGCGCGCGTATAATAGTAGGTGTGCGGCCCGAGGGGAGCTAATGAGAGGTAACGCGGCGCGTGTAAACAATTAGTTTCTCTTCTCTCTCTCTCTGTTCTTCTTTTTTTTCTAATTTTAGCGTACATACAACATTACCGCTTTCTTATGTCACGAGCTAAAACTGTTCAATGTGTATATTCGTATGCAAATATCGCGGTTAAAAAGTTTTTCCAATCAATTGTCGAGTATGGGATGCCGCGCTATTAAAAACGCCGGTATAGGTATATAGGGCGAGTTTTGAAATCAAGCCATATCAATATAAGTTATTTCTGCGTGCATGCATGTGGCGGCGCGGACGTTACATCGTGTAAAAGCCTGCGACGGGCCAAATATAAAGAAGTAGCGCGCGCTGAGGTCCGAAAAGGAGGAGACCGAGAGCAGAAAAATGCGGGAGTGCGAGCCGAGGTGCGAGCAGCAGCAGCACCAGCCCCGAGGAATATCCTTCTTCTTTATCTTTTTCTCATAAATTTATGAACTGGCCTTTTCGGATCCAGTCAAGCATGTGCTGCCACGCGATATATATATATATATGTGTGTGTGTGTATGAATGTATATATAGGATTATCGCGGGAGTAACGCTTCGCGGCATTTCTTGTAACGTTGGCATCGAGGAATATGTTTAGCGATGGTCGCGCGCGCGGGAGGCTCTCGCTGCACGATTAAGCCGTCTGACTTTTTGTCAAATGTATAATTTAACGATTAGCGTCGTACTCTGGTACATCTTTGTACGCTGTATGGATAGATCCGCGTTCATTGATTTCGATATCAAGTATTTCCTTATCTCTGATGCGAATTATGAATAAAGTCATTGTTTTAGGTAACTTTCACTGTACGATTCATACGATAAAAGCAAGTGTAACGTCCTTAATACTATCTTTTATTCCAAGTTTTATAGTATACAGTATATATGCGCATGTTTAAATTTATCTTTTGCAATAAAGTAGTCATATCTATGCAGTTATTTCCGAAATCATTGAACTCAAACTTGAACAGTAAAAATGAATCAATCGCATTTTAATCATGATTAAAGAGTGGACTTAATATATTTATAAGTCTGCAGCATCCTCTCGAAACTACCGTTACTCAGCTCTTGCGCGTAAAAGAAATATATATACTTGCTCGGTTGTACCGTACAAGGCAAATAAACCGTGCAGTCAAGTTTGTCTGGATCCGCGCGTAAAAATATCGAAACTTTGTTAATTTCCACTGTCTCTCAAGTGCAGTTTGGTTAGCGCATATTGTCCCATTAAACTACCTATATATATATCACCAGATCGAGGGGTAACGCAGAAAGCAAAGCTGCACGTGCAGCGCACGTTGGATCATCGGCTATATCGTCGCGCGCCTCGTCTATCCAATCTACGACTGTTAGCGACTCGGTACGTATATATTTGTTCTACAACAGCAGCCGCACATGGATCCTTAAGGGCCGTCTTTGTCCCCTTCCCCCTCCCCTCACAGCGCATTGCCAATGTCTGCGTAAAGAGTCCGCGCATATGCAGAGAGGCGCGAGCGCACCTCGAGGAGAGCCCGTAAGTATATTTATAGTTTGGACGAGCTGTAATACCACTGACGCATTATATACCTAGACAAGCCTCATAAATCCCGTCGTGCCCTGAAACGCCATAGTTATTTGTGGCGCAACAAATAAAAACTCCTCGCTGCGGAGGCCCGATACGCGCCTCCATTACACGTATCGCGAGCTGCCTGCGATCGTTGTCCGCTGCCGTGCACATTTACATTAGCGGCGCGCGGCGGTTGCTGCACCATTCGATTCCTCGATGCTGCGGATCAGCGGTGTCGCAACCGCTGCCCGTTTTACAACAGTATTACAATATTACACGGGGAGCGCGAGAGATCTTTTCAAGGCGCTGCAGCCGACTTTTCAAGTTTAAAGCGTGATTTTACGCCCGGGAGGGACTGTGCGTATGCGTATAAGAACGAGGCCCGGGCCCCTTATAAGGAGAACCGTTGCGGCCGCGATGCATTTGCGTGCGGACTACTTTCAGGCCCCGGTCCGCGGTGCAGGCATGAATAATCGCGACAATGAGCGCGCGTGCATGTAGCGAGACCGGGATCATTCCTCCGGCGGTGCGTCACCGGCATATACACTCGACCCGACTGCAGAGGCGACAGAGAGAGGGAGAGAGAGAACAGCTATATATACCGACAAGGAAAAGGGATAAAAGCATGTGTAGGTAGACCGACGGGACGAGTCGCGCGAGCGGGCTGTAAGAAAATGGCAGTCGTCATCGAGGGATCGAGAGTTGCCGCGCGGCCTTAGCGCATACAGCGAGATAAAAGTTGCCGCGCGCGGCCGGGACATTCCGTCATCGCGGGATCTCTGGCTGACTAGCGGCAACGATCCGACGACGTGTAAGCGGCCGCGGCGAGGCTCGCATCGAGATCCGCGCCCGACTCCCAGAACTTGTTTCAGCTTATCGATACCCTCGTGTGTATTTCCTCGAATTTAGCGCACTCCAATGCCTCCGACGCGATTATCTCCTCCTAAGCTCGTGCGCAGCTCTTTTTCCTCTCCAAATTTTTCATTCTAAAACGATATTACGTGCTTTAGCGGCTCCTACAGTGTTAGTAGTGTCAACGAGCTAAGATTGGTATGCATGTATGAGTCGAGAAAATAAAAAAGTTCAGAATTTACCCGGTGGAAACCGAACACATGCTCAGTCTGGAAACTGTTCAGTTTAATTCGAAATAGGCAAAAACTAGTATACTCTATAGATATAGCATCATTCAAACATTATATGGTTTAAAAAATAAGCACAAGAAAATAATATGCCATTTGACAGCTACATTTTGGACAAAAAGACTGGATGACTGCATGACTGCATGGGAATTGAATCTTTTTTAACTGGTGAAAGTAGAGAGCGAGAGAGACAAATTCAGATGTTACGCGTGTCAAAATAAAAGAAAAAATGAATGCTTGAAGACCGGAAACTTGTGAATTAATGTTTTCAATATCATTCTTTGTTCTTTGAGATCTAACGTGAATTAATATAATATAAAACTTTTGAAGTTAGGTTGACCGATTTTGGTTTCATACTTTATTTTAATCGATGAAAAATACGCCAAATTTGATTACATCATGTATTTATAATAGTTAAAACTTACCCTGTAAAAGACTATGTATTTTACTACAAGAAAGCAACTAGCCATACTTGTCATAATCATTAACTAATTTTTCTCCTACAAAAACAGATAATTTACTTGAATAATGTACAACGAATCTCTAGCGCGTGTATTGTAGAGCGTATTATTTTATTAGTTCGAAATAATTTCATCAATATAAGAGAACGATTTTGCATACATCCATATTGATACAAAGTTATAATTTGATAAAGTTATATCGCGGCATATTGACGCAACACTAAACGATGACCCAATAAAAAATTTAGATTACGCGATTTACTGCGCGGAATTAAAATTGGGATAAATCGTTACTAATTTCACCGCTATACCTCTGTATCAAAGCTTATAAGAATATCGAACGACTTAAGCCGCGCTCTGACCCCATTAAGATAACTTGCAATCAAAAGCTTTATATTTTAATGTAACGCGATAATCTTTATATTGCAAGTTTATTAAATAAATCGCTCTATTCAGCTTACGCTAAGCGCTAATTTCTTCTATTTTGTATATGTATCGATACCGCATAACTTATAAAAATTATTAGTTTACAAGACGGTTTATCGACCTCTTCTTTGCTTAATATATATTTATACTGATAAAATGTTTCAATGGTACTGTTCGATTGATATTGTACAGATGGGTCATTATTGTACAGTGATGAAGACGGCATTTTTAAGTATAGTGCTAAAAAACATTCACATGGGCTAATCGTTATATCAATTTGAAATGTGGAGATACATAGTATAACGCAGTGTGCAGGATAAGATATAAAACGAAGCGTGAAGGCAATAAAAGTGTACGAAAAACAAATATTGCACTGAATGAGCAGTGTCTATTTTTAAAAATCATCGTGCGGTCACACGAACAAAACATCGTTTAAAGTAAATCTTTCACATGGCTTATATTTGCCTTACGGCGGTATAAGAGAGGAAAAAAAAAGGCTCCAAGAGTCTCATCTTTAAGTGGGCGAGGATGTGAAAGAGTTGGCAATCACATTTGAAATGAGCGATAGAGAGAAATCCGTATGGAGCGACTCTTAATTTGTTGACCCTGCCACTCATCGTCTCGAATTTCTTTGCTCTCTGTTTGTATCCCTTCCCCC
>UELU01096650.1:0-12091 GCA_900490025.1 Megastigmus dorsalis
TGTTAGAGAATACTGCACCTGAGGGCTCTTGGTGAAAGGCCTCAGCATGTGTTGGTCGAGCGGTACCTAAGTTTTGTGTATTCTGTAACGGGTCTAGTCTGTATGAGTCGTCCCTTGTCGTCTTGCCTGTACTTGTATTCGGAGGAGATACGGCTGTCCAATGGCATTCGGGTGGAGGCACTGGTATCGTGTCTAATTCGGGTCTAAGGGTTATAATATAAGGTTCTTCCGCTTCTGTGTTTATCTCGCCTACTGGAGATTCGGCTCTAAATGTCATATGTGTCGGATCTGTGAGTCTACTGTCCGTCACGTCGTAGGGGCTAGAGAAATCTGCGTTCTCTGGCATTGTGTTTCTGTGAGATGCCATGTCTTTCTTTGACTGACGCGCGAAACGCGAAAAAATGCTGCGTTTCGAAATAATTTTTAAAGCAGTGGTTATCGCACGTTAATGCGATAATACAATAATACTTTGCTGATTTCTTATTAATGTCAATAAGTATTGAATAATCCCAAAATATCTAACAATACTCGGTATAGATTTAAATCTATAGTTTCTGCGCGAGTTTGAAATTGCTTAATAAATCTTTTAATTAAAAACTTGATAAATAAATTTATTTAATAATAAATATAAATAAGGGAGACGAAATCCTTATTTATTCTTTATAGATTTAAATCTATAATTATTTTTAACGTCAATATTATGACGGAGTCGCGAGTTTCAATTGAGTTACCTTTCCGTTCGCGAAAATGTACCCACGGTAAAAGGGACTAAATAATATTATATAGTGATAATATATAATTTACTTACCTTAATAGGACCAAGACTATCAGCAACCAGAATTCGGCGATCCTTGATATCCTCTCAGATAATTGGTCCTTGGACTGAATGGTCTTCCTTCAGTGAACAATTACCGCGATACGCGAACGCGAATTCTAACCTTGGCACTCACCGGCGATTACCCCACACCTAGCAACAAATTTCTTATGTTACGTCCGGAAGGGACGTAAAATAATCGAATATTAATATTATAATATAGTGGTTCGGGTATCGTCTCAATTGGATAACTTTAGTATCCAGTTGTTTAGCGTGAGGTTGGGTTAGAATTTATATTTCAGAGACTCTTATACAGTTTAAACGTTGATCATTTATTAAATTTTATACCCGAGAGAGATCGCGTTTACTTTACGTGTCTGTCTACTCGAGGGACTCTGACAATGATCGGCTCAATCGGCTCGATCTGTCTCTAATTGAAACTCAAAAATGGACTGACTAATGTGTCTCTCTGGATCAGGCAGGGTACCTTGGTTCCTGCCGAAAACCCAGAGAGGTGGTAAAGATAAGTGTGTCAGGAATCCGTCGAGTAATGGCAGATCAGCGCGTGAAGCAATCAGCTGCGCTTAGTAGCTGAGATGAACACCTGACGCGCGAAAAATATGGTATTTAGGTGTGTGGAAGACCTTTGAAGAGTGTGATCTCTGTGATTTCGCGTATAGCCAAAGTTAAAGAGATGTTTCGACAGAGGTCGGTATGTAGAATGAAATGTTGAAATGGATATACGTTTCGAGACTTAACAATACAATCGACCTGCGGTTCCCATGTTAATTTACTATCTAATATAACACCGAGGCTCACGACTCCGTCGGAAAAAGTCACAAGCGCCCCTCCCCCCAAGTCAACACATGGCAATCCCTTTTCCTTTAAATCATTAACATATTTTCGCGAACCAAACATTATAGCTTCGCTCTTGCCAGTGTTGAGTCGAAGAGACGAGCGCCCCGCCCATGTCGACACCAGCCGCGCCGCATTAGACAGGCGAGCTATTCTCTCCAGAATTTCATCTACAGGAGTCTGCAGATAAACCTGGAGGTCATCGGCATATAGTATGTGCCTGACGATCCGACGATCTAATAGATCTTTGAGGTCATTGATGTAGAGACTGAAGAGCAAAGGCCCGAGGACCGACCCCTGTGGTACACCCAAATTGGTTTCAACCCACGAGGAACAACCATCTTTAGTTAAAACACGCTGTGTATTGCCCTGTAAATAAGATTAAATCCACGGGAGTGCGGACCTCGAGAACCCGAGATCGCGCAATTTGCTCAACAGTCTCGAATGAGAGATGGTGTCAAACGCCTTGCTGAAGTCGAAGAGCAAGAGCTAGGTGATCATCCTTCTATCAATGCCTATTCGTATGTCATCAGTCAGCTTAAGCAGGGCTGTCTGAGTACTGTGATGCTGTCTGAACCCTGCCTGTAAAGGATCAAGAATGCCGGTCCTGGAGAGATAGTTGGTGATTTGGGAGCGTGCAATCCTCTCGAGTACCTTGGAAAGGAAGCACAGTAGAGCGAAAGTTGGAAACTGAAGATGGGGTGGAAACCTCTTTTAAGGCCACTAACTGCGCCCGTTTCCAAGCACTCGGGAAGATTCCCTGAGCAAAGGAGGAGTTAAATAAACGTACTATATAATTCCCCAACACTGGCAGGGACTTCATCATAACACTATGTGGTATGTCATCTACACCCCTTGCCTGAGATGTAAAGTGAGACATGGCGAGAAATACAGCTGGAAAAGTATCTGGATGAAACGCACAACCATCATCAGATGCAGATTGTATGATGTTTAATACTCCGGAAAATCGCGTGCGCGTGCGAACTTGGCACGTTCGTCGTTAATATTTAAACTGCTGTTTGATTTGAATTGTATTTGTTTGTTTTGAATCGAATCTATTTCTCTTTTATTACTTTAATCAGACGTGATTGACATTTCGCGACCTAACGTACTTTTCCCGTTTCTCCGCCCGAATGAATATCACCCTCGCCAATCGTGGTGAGCTGACCGGCAACCAAGGCTAGCAAAACCACTCGTGTTCGCGTTTTCGCGAATTCTTTTAAGGTATAACACACACGTGAGAGACAGCGAGCGGCTGTCTCTCCAAAAGGAAAAGCCGAGAGGTAAACCTCTTGACGATGTCAACGGGCGTGTCGGCACTGCATTGAGGTGCGATTGCACAGCGGCTAACGTCCGCTTGCATCTCCTGCCGCATCGAGGGATAACCACTGCCGAGCAGCAGTAGCATCATCCCCCTGCGAGGACAAGTCGCCCTGGCTGCTGGACTCCCGGTATAACGCCGTTACAATATATTCTAAGAGAGAGAGAGAGAGAGTACATTTCATTTACTACGACGTGTACCTCCACCTCGACACCTCCGTCAGTGGTGGGGAGTGGGTAGGTGGTGGGGGTTTGTTATGACAGGCCATAGTGTGTTCATAACTACGTATATATGTACATATATATATAAGGATCGCACACGTTTATGTATTTCTTTTTTAAATGGTCGAAATGTTATTGTTTGTTAGGCTTTTAAATTTTAAACAGGGGGTTTAAAAAAAGTGCGGTTTATTAGTCTGGGCATTCAGGTATTTTTAGTTGGCCGTCATTGTTTTTAATTGTCTAGTAATTAGTTGTATTTGGTTATTTGTAGAGAGTCATAATTGTTTAATGTTTTTATTATTTTAGTTGTATTGAAAGTTAGCATTGTTTTCTGTATTTTCATAATCATTCTGGTTTTATTTTTCGGTCATACGGTTTAATTATTTAAATATTTAAAATGGTTTTCGTAATTCTTTTCAATTGTTTGTTGTTTAATTGGATTGGTAGAAAATGTTTTATTTTAATTTTAAAGTTTTTTTGGTGGTTTGCTTATATCAATGAATGTGAGAAAGATTTGAGCAGTCCTATGTATTATTAGATTTTTATTTAGTAATTATGTAATTTTAACTAATAATTATGTGTCATATAATAGGGGGAATAATAATTTTAGACTAGTACTTTTAGATGGTTAATTAAGTTTATGAGCTTAAAAAATAACGTGTTTTTCCCACATGTAGGTTAGATGTTTCAAAATCCTTATGTGATACGATAATTTGACGTCCGAATTTAGATGTAGCACGAAGAAATGCATTAAAAAAGACTATTGACTCCAAAAAAAGTTAATTTACCTCTAGCATGCATGCGTATATTATTTGATGGTTAGGTAACCTAATTTTACATTCTCTGTATATTTCTGTAATCTGCAGTAATTTGTCTACATTTGCATCCTTTTATTGTTATTTATATTACCATCATTATATTGTTATGGATGTTATTATGCAGAAATATGTCAAATTGGAGACATTAAATGCATTTTTCCCAATATGAATCAGCTTCATAAAAATTATAGTTTTGAATTTGAATTCAGCGATTCGAAATCTACTAAAAATGGTATTAAGTACATTAAGTACTGCCCTGCCAGACTCGAGAAAAGAAAATTTACAAAAAAAAAAAAATTCATGTTGAGGTTACAATGATATTTGTGCATTACCTTTATATTTTCCCTGATTCTGCAACTAATGACCTTTAATCTACCGCAAGATTCACCAGATTATCTCATTTCTATCAAAAGTTCTACGAATTTGATAAAAAAATTGCACTTTAGTCCAGTTTGCGGCGTAGCCCAGACATCTATCCCGAAAAGAAACTGTTGCAGCCAGTGCTGCTTACACTGTATAAAGCTAGCTAGCTAACATGCAATTGTTCAAATAGGATGAACCGCTCGTCTTTAGATTCTGGCTCTAATCGGGTGAACAAATTCTTTTAATCTTTAGGTTTATTTTATATTTTTGTAAATAAAAAATATTTTCAAAATACGTGAATGCTACTGTAGTTCATACCATTCATTGAAAGAAATATTTCTGGTTTCACTCTTTTATTCCTACTTTCAAATTTCGCCTAATTACATAATGCATAATGCTTATGTTTTTTCTTGTTTAAAGTGAAACCTCGTATCATAACTAGTAGCTCTCCGGTATCTATTTAAATGAATATATATATGTATAAATACAATCTATGCAGTTATTATCAGTGTCTATTGAAAATGTATACTTTTAGCGTTTACTGCACATGCACACGCCCATTTAGTGACACCTAAGGAGTGGAAAGCCCTGCACGCGAGCGCCGTCGCCACCGTGCGAAGCTAACTCTTTGCTTCGCCACGAGCGCGAGCGCACGTATTCTTGCATACACCTTTTATTCTATATTACATCAATAAATTGTTCTTTTCTTAAAGTGTGCTCTTTTGACTATAAAGGGTACAACCCCAATAGGTTATGGGCCCAGCCCGCTGGTCTTTTATCACTTTACAATCTCGATACACGTGGGAACAGTTTTTTTTAGTGGAAATTTTTTTTTGGTGTGTATACATTTTTTTTGAAAACGAAGAACTGATTTTGTGACTTGTGCTGTGCAACGATAGTCAAAAGAAATATTAGAATGGCAGAAAATCAGACCTGAAGAGCATTACCAAATTCAATGGACAGAAATTTAAACTTTAGAAGTTCCAGATACATACTGCCTTTATTGCTTGTGAGTTGCTGAACATTACTGAAGGAACAGAAGCCAAGCCCGCGCCAGCAAACCCAGCAAGCGATGCCAACACAAAGGAAATAGAGACATGGACAAAAAAGTCGCCAAAGCAATGTTTTTTCTTTCTCCTACCATGGAATACTCCCAGATAGAGTATCTCGTTACTTGTGTTAGTGCAAACACAATGCATGTAGTGCAAGCTCTCCTATTACCTAAACAGAAGAGCGCATTAAACAAGCTTGGTCTCACCACGAAATCCAATGAAATTCGGATGTCTCCCGCAGTCACAGTCGCTCAACACATGGCCAAATTGGAAAACATGGCAAGTCAACTAAAGGGCGTAGGCGAAACAGTGTCAGATATAATGATCATGGCAAAGATCATAAGTACGTTACCTTCAAAATTCAACGCCTTTGTTTCGGCATGGGATAGCGTTCCAGCAGCGAATCAGACCTTAGACAATCTACGAGAACGACTTCTCTGAGAAGAAGCCCGGATGACCCGGGCGGACGAGATCGACAAGGTCTTCGTCACGATGAACATATCAAGGAAAAGTAATGAAAATCGTCCTGGAGAAGATAAGAAGCAACGCGACACGAATCTTATATATAACTTCTGAAAGGAAAAAGGTCATATTGCGCGTTATTGCTATACGAGAAAACGGTCTGAAAACAAAAATAAGAATTCGAACGGTACTAATAATGATCGACCGAACAGCGACGATTCCGCGAATCTAACCGCTTTTGTAGCTTCTCTTAAACCAAACGCCGAACGAGTTTCCGCGAATCTCTCGAGCACGCAAACACGAATTTTTTCGCGAAATGAAGGAGGAAGACCGTTGGCTTTTAGACGGTGGCGCATTGCGGCACATGTGTTGCCATCAAGAATGATTTTCAGAATTCTCAACGCCTAAATACGTCAACTACGTTTACTCCGCGACGGTCGTAAACTTAAAGCCGAATGTCACAGTAGAGTCCCTATTAATGCATCTTGTAAATAACGAATGGGTCGAGGACGTTATCGAAAATGTTTTATACGTTCGGTTGCTAGAAAGGAATTTATTCTCGGCCGGAATTTTGACTGCAATTCAATGTGTATCATCCTCGTTGAAAATAAAGCGCGCATTTTATCTTAAAACGATGACCTGGTAGCGTAAAGACTGCCCGATAGGTAAACATTATAAAGCATCTTTTCACACGAAACTAATAAAGAGTGATGTCGAGCCTGTTGAAATCATTCATTCGGACTTATATGGCCCTATACAAACGCCTTCTATAGGTGGACCGCAAGGATGAGGCAACCGCTTTTCGCACCGTCTATTTTCTTCAATACAAAAATGACGCGTTCGATGTGATTAAAAGGTATGTCAAAGCCGCGAATAATCAGTTCAATAGAAATATAAAGGTCTTACGTACTGATAATGACTCGGAATGCAAAAATAAAAAGGGAAACGATTTCTTAGAATCAGAAAGCATACCCTTGTTGACATCCGCGCCATACACGCCTGAGCAGAACAGGCGCACCGAGCGCGAGATGCGCACCATTGTAGAACAACAGAACTTATATTTGTCGATTACGAGAAAGAATCGGAGAATTATCGCCTACTTAATTTACAAACAGGCTGAATCACGATTTCGAAAAGTATTATTTTTGACGAAAAGTCTTATCCAGATACAAGCAGTGAGCGCATAAAAATCTTTAACGATGCTGATCTAGACGAAAGCGATCATGATGAAGCGAACGCGGAAATGCGAGACGTTAGACTCATTGATCAAGGATGCGCAAACATTGTTCTAGAAGATCAGGTCCCGCCTATTGTAGACAATGAACCCAGAGATAGAATCAACGGTTTATTAGATGACTTGGCAATTAATCGGGAAGAGCCCACGAGGTACGGTTTGCAACCTAAGAACACTGTTCAACTTCCTTTAAAATATCGAGCATGTACTGTTATTCGCGATCCGCCGAAAGATTATAACGACGCCATTAGTCGCGACGACGGTGATCTACGAAAACAAGCGATTGACAAAGCTGCTCTCGCAAAAAATAAAACCTGGAGTTTTTGCGAACTACCCGATGACCGAAAAACAATTGGTTTCAAGTGGGTATTTAAAGAGAAAAATTCTGATGAGAAAGGTACGCCACGGTACAAAGCGCGTCTTTTCGCCCAGGGCTGTTCGCAACAGTTTGGAATCGATTATAACGAAGTTTTTTCTCCGGTCGCACGTTTTGATTCTATACGTGTCCTTTTCGTGATAATAATTCAAAACAATCTAACAGCAGCTCAATTCTACGTAAGTACCGCTTACTTAAATAGTAATCTTGCAGAAACAATTTATATGCGTGTTCCGAAAGGATTAGAAATAGAAAATAAAAAACTTGCATTGAAGCTAAACAAATCGATTTACGGATTGAAACAATCTGGTCGATGCTGGAACGATAAATTTGATCATTTTTTAAAACGTTTAGACTTTGTACAGAGTAATGCCGACAAATGTATCTATGTAGGATTTTTTCAAAACGATTAGATCTATCTCGCTCTGAATGTCGTCGACGGTCTTATATTAGCGCACAATCGAAATACCTTAGATCGTTTGTTAAAATACTCAAAAGCGAATTTGACATTACTGTAAGCGATTTAAATCTATACTTAGGCATGCAAATATCAAGAGATGAAAATTCGACTTTTGTTAACCAACGAAATTATATCGAAAATATTCTGCGTCGTTTTAAAATGGGGGATGCTAATCCCATAAAAACTCCTGTTGATCCAAACACCCACTTAGAAACCGACACCGAAATAAAATCAGATTTTCCTTATCGGTTTCTAAGTGCGGCACTGAAAAAAGTAGGCTCACTACTTTTCTTGAGCATGATCTCTAGACCAGAATTAGCATGTGCGGTCGGTGTCGTAAGTAGGTATTTGGATAAACACGACGAGAAACACTGGCGTGCTGTCAAGCGCATTTCCCGATACATCAAGGAAACGCAAGACTTTGGGCTTTTGTTCACGCGCGATGACAACGAGCTCGTGGGGTATTCTGACGGTGATTACGCTGGGAACATCAACACACGTACATTAACTACGGGGTATTTATTTATGTTAAGCGGAGTAGCGTAACTTGGAGTTAAAGAAGACGAGTTACTGTCAGTCTAAGCACTACGGAAGCTGAATTAATCGCAGACGTTCGTCGTTATTTCATTTGCGAAAAATTACAAAGTGGAGAAATTTCAACGAAATGTGTGAGAACCTACGATCAATACGCTGATGTTCTAATGAAACCTTTGTGTTTCGAAAAATTTAATATGTTTCGTACAAAGAAGAATGTTATTAGTAAAGTTACGAAAACGCCTAAGTAGTGGGATTATTGAAAATGTATACTTGTAGCGTTTACTGCGCATGCGCGCGCTCATTTAGGGGCACGTAAGGGAAGGGAAGACCTGCACGCGAGCGCCGTCGTCTCTGTGCGAAGCTCACTCTTCGCTTTGCCACGAGCGCAAACGCAGGTATTCTTGCATACACCTTTTATTCCATATTACATCAATAAATTGTTCTTTTCTTAAATTGTGTTCTTTTGACTGTAAAGAGTATAACCTCAATAGTGTCCTTGGCAAGGAGAGATGAGAGGGATACGGGTGCGTGAGTCTGTAAGTATGTGTGAGATGTGTGTGGGTGAGGATGTGTACCGAGACTACACCACTCCTCGTCGTATAAGCGGTGCTTCTAAATCTAGAATTCCATGTAGATTTGTCTAAAATTTCAGATAAATCTAGGTAGAATTCCAGGTGCATTTTACAAGATTTTTTTAACCTAATTAGAAAACCTTAAAGTTAACATATAATTATGGTGCTCTTATATAGTGTTACTGTTGTGGATCATAATATGAAAACTGGGGAGACTAAGCTTTCATATTTAAATTTGTAACTGTTTGTAATTCAATTAAAAATATTAAAAAATCAAATATTTCATCTTCGTTTCCTCAATTAAATGTTATCACCCACATAGTAACACTAAATAAGTACACCAGACCCATATAATCTTTAACCCATTAACGCTTAAATAGCAAAAAATTTTACTGTCAATTTGAGCTTACAGCTTTTAATAAAATGAGCTAATAAACGTACTATGAGAATGTTCATGGTTTAAGGTTTTTCAATTATTTAAAAAAAAAGATTTGAGATCTTACTTTTTATTTACAAAAAATGGTTAAAACTCAAATTTAATATTAATCTAGCGTGTCATATATGTGTTATCATCCGGATGATAACACCTAAGTAGAGGGTCTAAGCTAAGTTATTTGCATTTTAGCGTTTTTATATTTATTTAAAAAATTGTTGTATTGTAATAATAAAAGTAATAATAAAATAATAAAATTGTAATTTATTTCCAGGTAAGCATTGATTTTTTGTATAAATGCTTTGTAATTCTAATTTCAGATTCCAGGTGCAATAATTCAGCCGTTCATATATACAAGCTTTATATACCTAGTTGTAGGTTTAGATGCCGATTATTACAACTTTTTTTTATTTGTTACGCCTGTCATACTGAGTGCATTCTCAGCATCTGCAATTGGTAAGCTACAATTTCATAATTTAACGTTAAATCATTTTTAAGTGCTAGCGGTTCCTGAATTTGTTTTACGTTTTCACCGACGTAAAAAATGTAAAAGACGTAAATGTATTATGTAGTCGCTATAAAGTAAAATTGAAATACAGTGTTTCGAATCGTTATAGCGTTCAGATATTGATACTGAAATAAAAAAAGCATTGCATTAATACCACAGATACACAAAGAATAATTGATCTGTGCAGTGGATGTGACTACACTATTGCTACATATTTGGAGTCACTAAATCAATGTTCGATGCAGGATTCGAATTGCACCCACACAATTTTTCGCTAATCTCAAAAAATAACTCAATATAACCATTATTCTCGATTAACGTTAGCTAAGCCACCTTTAGATATACACATTACCATGACAATTTAGAAATACCATTACTGCAGAAATAGGAAAGCACTTTGGCAAGACAAACAAGGTCCATATATTTGACGATAGCTGCAGAAAAACGAATTTCATCCATATTATCGAACTCCAAAACTTTCACATATGTGACTGACCAAGAGGCAGGACACTAATAAATTCCATCATCGACCTACCTCACTCAACTCAAAACCAACGATGCTACATAGAGGAAATTATTCTAGGTGAGAATGTAGGAAATCGAACTTAAGATTCTTAAGCAAGCTTGCTTACCATAGTTGTCAACCAATTCCGTCACGATTTTTTTCATAATTTAGGACATAAAAAAAATTTTCTGAACCTTACGCACCTAATGCGCCTCAACAATTAAAAATTGAATGTTCTTTGGCGGCTGGCTTATATTAACATTTAGTATTGTTGAAGATATGGATGAAGAATTCAAAGCTATATATGGCAGATTCGCAAGTTTTCATGAAGTTCTGGAGACAGGCGGGAGAGAGCGGCAATATCAGCCTCGCTGAGCACTGGTATGTGAGGACCGGTGGGCGATGCTCTCATATGGACAGTGAGATTCCGCACTAATAGTCTGGCATAATTGAGGGGTTTTTGTGCTTCGTACATATTATGCTTTTGTTAGGATGTTTACTTATTGACAACTTATATCGTACTAGACATTAACGAGAATAGCTCCTCAACATACAGACATGCCATTCCCCTCTTCCAACCTCCCTACTATTATATTACTACTGTAACAATACATTCTGTACATATTTATATCTGTATGTAAAATTAATTTTGCATAGAAAAATAACATTTTACGCATCGATATCAGTGTGAAAATTAATTTTTACGCATAGTATGTCAAAAAAATCATATTGCGAACGAGAGTTATTAGCTGCCGATTCAGCATGGGTTTCGACATCGTCCCAGCAAACTCCTCATTGACCTCCTTAAGAGAAATGTGGACGACATTACAGTGCAAGTGTCGCCTCAGAGCAAGTGCAGTGTAATATCGAGATTCTAGCGTGACCTAGTAGGAACAATAAGCGGTATGACTGGCGTCGGACGACAGTCGAGAGGGACCTCTAAACGGACCATATGCATAGCTAATAAGTACTACGCTACAGTTTTAATTTTACAAAATAAAAATTAGGTATCCAGTTTATGTTACAATATAGTTTGTACATTAAAAATATTACTTATGTTGACTGTACTCTACTATAAACTTACAAAGATTTTTCTATCGGTCTTACAGTCTAATCAATATTCATAGGCAATCAGATTGCCCTTGTTTACAAACACCCCCGAAGAATCTGAAATAAGCTTATATTTAACCCTGAAATAAACATTTATTAGTAAAGGACAATCTGACCGCCCCCCACCACCCTAACATGCCCGACGTTTCAAGCCCGCTCCGGTTCCTCCTCAGGGACTGAAATGGAAAGCATGTTTAGCCTCCTGTATATACCCATCCCTCTACCCATCCCTCCTCTCCCCACCACCAAGCCCCCTCTCCTCTTTACCAATTTCCACTTACAACTTAAATTATTAAAGAATGATAAATGTTATCTAATTTACTCGACTCTATCATTAAATTAACATTATTTTGATTCCTTAAAATTTGGATACTTTAAAAACACTCCCTCTTATATTTATTCCTAATCCCCTCTTCTAAAACCTCCACACTCCCGAAATCGAAAGAATGC
>UELU01096780.1:0-25781 GCA_900490025.1 Megastigmus dorsalis
GTATTACCTGTCTTCTTTTTGTTTTCATGTGTTTTAGCTGCAACTATAATCGAAGGCACATGATTTAGTATAGGCTCATTTTCTTTGATAGCTTGGGCATATGTTTTGTTTGCATTTGCACTTTTTTGCTGTTTCAAACTTTCTATTGTGTTATTTTTTTCCTCAATAAGTTCTTTTAAAACCCTTTTTTTGTCACGAAGTTCACTAACCAATTGGCTGAGTAAAGTTATTTCAATTTTCATCACTGTATAATCATCTTCTTCATGTCCCACTATTGTTAGATTGTTTCTATCCATGTTTTCTTTACTTACTTGTATTGACACATTTTTTTAAATTTCCTCTTGTGCTTTTTCTTTTTATAATAACTTGACTTGTGCAATTATTCTTCTAGCTTGCATGTTCAATATGTTATCGTCTTCAATTGAGGTTATGTCCATTTCATGATGATTTGGACATATTCCAAGGACTTTACTTAACTTCACAGCATTTTTCATTTTATTAAAGTATGCTTCGTGGTACACATTTTCACAAATGACACAAATAACAGTTGACACTTTTCTTCTATTATCATCCACATAATATTTTTCCTCAGACTGATCAGGCGGGGTTCCTCCGTCCCCCGCCATCTTGAAATATCTGTGATAAATTCCGCATCTAAGCTCTCTGTAATTCCGTTAGCCATTTGTGCAACTAATTTCGGCGACGTGTCGACTTTCGTGCCTTTTAGTTGTGTCAGTTCTTTCCATTTCGCGCCTATGACGGTGCGTGCTGCGCCGGGATCCAGGAGTGCTTTAAAATTTCAGCCTCCGATTATCGCGTTTAGCAAGTATCTGACGTAATCCGCGGGTTGAGTGGCGTTTTGAATGGAGATGAACTGGCTGTTGCGATTTCTGTGGTATTGTCTATTCTTTCTACTTCTTCTGGATTTCGGACCGTTGTAGGCTTGACTAGTGCGGAGGTCCTGTCTACACTGTCTGTCGCGCGTTTCCCGACGGGCGCCAGTTGCTTGTCTCGTTCCTTGAGTTATTGTGTTGAGCGTTTTCGCGCCTGTCGTCGCTCCTTCTATGTTTCCAACTATTATCGTTGTTTTGTCTATAATTACGCCTGTAATTCATACCTCTATTGTAATTCGAATTTCTGTTATTTTTTTCTCGGTAGTGATTACCTTGATTGTATGATCTATCGTTATTATTCGATGATCTGTAATTATTTCTATAGTCTTTATTTCGCATTTGCATCGCATTCTTTTTCCGTTTTAGTTGATATCTTCTGTACTGTATCCTTCAATTTCTTAATTTCTTCGTATAGCTTACTTATGTTGTAATTTTCTTGGATTTTTACTGATGCAACACCAGACTTTTTTCCGAGCTTATTAGAGATGTGTGCGTCTGGACACGTTATCTCTGTGCTCTGATTATTCTTTATTGCCATCCTGTGCGCTGATTTTTCAATTTAGATAGCACGTCCCATGCTGACTGCTTGATTGATAAATGCGTTAAGTCCTAAGCATTTGTATGGATGGAGCAGGGGGTGATATTCGTCTCGCATGTTTGTGTAAATTCTGTCTACTTGCTCTTCTTGTGACAGTTTTTTCGGCAATCTTGAAAACAAAAGTTGCATCGACGTTATGTAGTCGAATACTGGCTCTTCCGGTCCTTGAAATCGCGCTCTTATTTCGTCGCCTAATTTTTGAGCATACATATTGTCTCTGTATTGCTCTGTGTGGTCCTGCGTAAAATCATCCCAAGTATTCCATGTTTGCTTTTTTATTCTGTATAGATCTAATGCTGGTTTTTCGAGCAGCATTGGCACCGCTCTCAGCATTTCAGCGTCTGTGACAAGCGCCACTTTTCGCATCTCGTCTACTCGCATAAAAAATTCGTCGATATTCTCTTTCTTGTCGCCGCTGAATTTTATTTTCCATGCGGCTATAATTTTCGAGAGATCTCTTGGAGCTCTTTCGTGCCTTCTGTTAAAATCTTCTTCGATTATTTCTGCTGTCGAAGGATGGTATTGCGCTGCATAGTTATACGCGTTCCTCGAATAATTTTCCTGCTCTTCTCTTCTGCCACTGGGCGCTGTTCGTCTTGTTACATTGTAATCGCTCAGTTGAATTCTATTTGCCGTTGCCATTTCCTCTGGCAATAGCGGCTTACTTCTTTGGTAATAGTTTGATTGTTGCGTTTGCTCGAAAGCTGCTGCGTGTTGCGCTGTTCCTTCAAAATTTTTATTGTGCGACATTTTTTCTAGCGCTATTTTCCTTTGCGCTTCTTTGTGTTGGCGTTTCCAAAAGCTGATTGACGAATCTGGTATATCTACTTTTTGTCCGCCCTGCAGTGTGATTCTTGTGAAGCCTATGTCGACTCTATTGATGTACTCCTGTTCGTCGAATCTTTGATCGTTTCTTCTATTTTCTTGCTTATTAAGATCATTTATCAGATCTTCGTTTATTTTCGCTACCTCTTCTGTTAATAATGATTTGCGCTTTTGCCGCTTTGGGATTGTTTTTGTGAACTTTTTGGGTTTCGCGCCTTTATTATTTGTTTTTTTGTTTTTCGCGCCATCGCTATGTCTATCTTGCGCGCTCCCTTCCGACGAAACTAGTGTTAATTCTCTAAAGAGGCTGTCGGGCGCGCTTTCTCTACGTCTTGTTACCACTTCTTCGTCGATCTCGTCGCATGGTTCATAATCTGAATTTCTTGCGTTGCCAGGCATGTGGTTATCTAGACGGATTTTTCATGTTTCTATATCGCCTTCGGTTTTTAGTTCTAATCTCTTGAAATAGGTGTTTACTTCTTCAATCTGCAATGAGTCGACAAATCTGTGGACTAATGCGTCCAGTTTCGTTTTATGCGCTTCGGCTGCCATTTTTTTTTTTGAATATTGTATTATCGGTTTGCTCTTTTGCGTTAGTGGAATTGGCGATAATTTTTATTTTCGCGTTCTTCTGTTCTAAATTAATTTAGAGGTTTTTATTGTGCCCTATTAATTTGCATTAAGAAAAAAAACTCGTTTTTATTTTTATGTATTATTGCAACTCCGTAATTTGCTTCTTGTAAGCCAAAATTTTAAATATTTTGGACAGCAGAGGCGTTGATTGATCTTGGCGTAAAAATGTGGCGATGGTACGAAATATCTCGTTGAGTGTGAATGCACCAGAAAAAAATACGAAATTCGTTTTTAAAATTTTAATTCGTGTTTCAATATTCAATTAAATTCATAAAAAAAATTTTAAAATTATTTTCTTTCAAATTATTTTGTGTTTCATTTTGTTTTAGAACGGCGGCGAAATTACTTAAGCGTATTCGTAATTCTCGCTCGAGTTTTCGGTCGCTTATAGTTTTGTAACGTCCTTATAATATACTGTGATTCAAACTGCGTTATTATGTGACTTTCGCCAAGTACTATCGCTAAGTTACTGTTCGAGCAAGTGTCTCGATTATGTTTACTTTTGATCAATCCAATATATATTATGTCGCACTTGCTAGTACAATTCCTCTCTGTTCGGATTTATATATGTATGCATGTATAGAATGTTACGCTTGTACTGCCAAGTCGCGTCCTTATATTTATTTGAAATATTATTTTGAGTGTACGTCGCGCGAGTCGTACATTGTGTGCGCCTGGAAATTTCCTTTCGTTTCGGTTATTGTACGTGCGACGCTCGGAATTTCGAACCCGCTAGGCGCGACTTTGTGAGTATGTTACTCTGGAAAAATTTTTGAAGTGGACCTTATGTATTTGTACAAGGTTAATGTTATTGATGTTCGCGCTAGCATTTCGGAATGTCGAACGTTGCTGCGCGAGTTAAGTTGGTGGTCGTGAGAGAGGCCGATCGCGGGTGATGGAACACACTCACAACACTCAAACAAATAATTAAGGTAAGTAGATTCAAATACTTTTTTATTCAGACACGTCTTTACAGCTTGGATGCCCGACAGAGAGTGTCCCGTCGCCGGTACGAGGGTAATATTTATAGTATTGATATTCTATTGTCTTTCTGCTATTGTCTTGGTCATCTTCTTTGTCGTCTAGGCCACAGATGCAGCTGCACGATGTTTAGTCTGTAGCATTTCCGTTGAAGTAATAAGGTGGTCGAGCTACCGATGGCTAAAGATGCTTGGAAGCTGAGTCACATAACTCGCACGAGTTTTGATTCTAATGTTCCCGTTTTTTTTTCTATTGTCAACTCAAAATTCTTATTTGCATATTTTAGTGTTACGCACTGAGTTATTTTAGAAATAATTTTGGTCGCGCTTATCGCTGGCTTAGCGTATTTTTATAATTTTCTCTTTGTAAATTTTCACTTGCTGAGCGTCTTTACTTATTCTTCACGCACGTACGTATGCATGTTTTATGCATGAATTTATGTGTAATGTGTGAAACGCACAGAATTTTATTTTCTCGCATATATATCGCATGCATGTTATCAATAATTATTATTTTTGTTGGGCGCCATTTGTAACTGGCGAAGCTCGCTGTCTGCGGGATTTTATGTAAAAAAAATCCGCGTACGATTTAACAGATATGAAATCTCGAGATTATCAGTTTAAAGTATATGTAGTCACGCTCCTGCGTCCCGACGTTAGCGGGCGCGAGCTTCGCGCGTTACAAAAATATCGCTCCGACTTGTTCAATTGCAGAGCATATATGGGTTCTCAACCCTTTTCAATCGATGGGGCGGATCAGGGTTTCCGTGGGATATAAAGAAGTGTACCAAAATTTAACCTGCGAAATCAAAATCACAAAAAAAATATATTCTGTTAAATTTTTAAAAGTACATTGGCCGACGTGATCGCACACGTGGTGTCCGCGCGCTCTTGTGCGGAGTTTCACATAATTCATTTTTTTAATTACACGCGGTTTTCGCGATAACCACGAGTCGACGGCGCTCGCGTTAACACGCGAGCACGCGGAAAGTTCCGCTCGCATTTGTAACGCAGGCTAAATCCTGTGTTATAATAGATTAGTGAAAAAGAAGACTGTATTTTATAAAATGTAAAACCATATGTATTTGGTTACTATTCAATTTTTGTATTAATTTGCAAATAAACAAATATCCATCCATCTATCTAACTATCTCTCTTGCAAATTTTCATCCACCTCCTCTACTGGAAACGCCTTGGAGTTCCGATTCAGTAAACGCACATCTCGGAGCAACTGGGCAACTGGGATATCTTCGCGCTATGATCCAATTTGTTTTCCTCCACACTGGTGATTTTGCGCAATGAAATCGGCGTTATCTGTGGAACTGTACTATTTCTCTTTAATGTTGACTTGGAAAGACGGGGTGCTGTAAAACGCCACACTATACACGATTTGAGCCTACCCGGGAAAAGTACTGCAAGAATTTTCTTGATATCTATACCCTCGACAATAATAAAATTGGAAAATTCGGCATCTCTAACTCAATATGGGGCGCCATATTATGTCTAGACAATCCCAATAAATAATAATAAATTATATTATAATATTGTAAGTGGCGGTTACCGTCTATACCAGTATCTAGAAGGGAAAGAAAAGAACAATGGAAATCCTATAGAGAATTTCTTGATGCAAAATTCTGATTTTTTGTTTATTTAGACTTTTCTTGATTTCTGATTAATATTATCTTCCTGAAAATAACAATCAACCGGCTTCCATCTAGTCTTCCGACTCACTGGATTGATCACCCTACTCAGCCGACATCCAATATAAATGGCACAATATAATACAAACATGTACAAATAGATAAATAGAGAAATCCAATATAATAAATATAATATTAAAACCATCTATTACTAGACACAATATCGGAGAAAAAGAAACTTTTCCAGGAGGGCCCTCCAGGCAATACTTGGTTTACACACAATCATTAATTTACGAACGCTCACAAATGCAAAATAATTCACACAAAATCCCTTACTTCTAAGACTTAGTAGTTTTTGTCCCTCTCGCGTGCAAGCAACCGATCGCTAGTTAATACACTGCGGCTTTCGTTGATCGCGGAAATTTACGTAATCAACGCATGGAATTTACCAGAAATTTCATACTCTCACCGGGCAAAATAATTTTTATATTCATCATTCGCTGAATTTATTTAATAATTCCACCCCTCGACGAATTACATATTATCGTGCGCTCCCACAAACGAGAAAATTCTCTTAGTTGTTTTTATTTTTCCGATTCCACAACGAAATTATCCCTGCAAGTAAACTGATTGTTATAACGATGGGTTTTACTAATTAAATCTATAATTTATTTATTTATTTATTTATTTAAACCAGAAAATTATGTTGTAATCCTACTATAGGCAAGTAGAATTGCCTGAGCGTAGGGCTGGTATACAAAAAACTTACATACTAACTTACTTACTATCTTACATTCTAATTATTGTACAAAGTTAACTTCAGCTGCATCGAAAAACATTCTGTAATTGCACATTTTGAGATTTTCTTATCTATACTTATTAATCCATTTTTTAACCTCTTTTTTATAATATATTTGCTGTATGTCATATTTTTAAATTCATTTGGTAAGGAGTTATAAATTTTAATCGCTGATATATAAATTGTCGCTGCCGTTTATTCAAAATGAGCGCCGCTCTGGTCAGAGGTCGCCCTTGACAGACGCGGCGCGAGTCTCGTCAAAAACTCGCGCTGCGCCCAGTCAGCGCGATACGTCCCCTCTCTCGCTTATCGGCTTGCGAGCCTCGCGAAGCAAGGAAAAGGATTCTCGCGCCCCGAACTCGCTCTCTTCCGCTCTAGCCGCGGCCTACTTCGGAACACCTACGCGATACTACGCTCGATATTCTACCGCGACGCCACGAGGTCCACCTTTTTTCAATTAACCACCCCAACTTAATGTAAGTTTATTTAATATTGCAAATGCAATAAATTTAAGTTTAAATTTATATACAGTGCAATTATTATTTACGAACAAAACCACCTAACCCTTGCGCACGCGGCATTTTATACTCCTCTACTCGGAGTAGCGGACGCGATAGCCCGCGCTTTCAAGGAGCCTCTCTGCCCTAAAGTGAAAACCTCTAAACTAAAAGTGAAAAGGTGGAAAAGTGCAACCCGAAACGGACACGTTTTTGTTAAAGGACACTCGGCACCTTTAAATAACCGAAACATTCCGGGTGTGCAGTGTTGTGCGTGGACAAATGAGTCTCCAAAGTAATTAGACTGTAATTAAATTGGAGAATCGCATAAGTGAAACCTAAAATCATACATTTTAAATCACTGCTGATTTCGAGGTTACTCTAACCTCAATTCTCCACGTGGCAAGCAAGTAGCGCTGCCTTATCGACGCGCGCTCGCTGCCTTACCTCCGAGGCAGCGCTCAAGTTCCAGAAGCTCCGCGAGAGGCGCTGATACATGTGCAGGATGGCGCATCGAGCCCTTCCGCACGAGCAGCGCAACGCCGCGTGGACGACTTAGCGCCGAAAACCAGCCAAGTCTCGAAGCTCTCGGTGCGCAGTACGTGTGAGTGGTGGTCTAACTGCTGCAGGAGATCACCCGGGAAACGGCGCAGATAAGTATCTTCCATGTAATAGTCCTTTCGCCTCACTGCGCCTCCAAGTCACGCTATTCGCCAAGGGGTCAACCTAACCTCAATTTTGGACCACGCTGCATGGGTTTCTGAGCAAGGCTAACCTCCAAATTTGAGTAACTTTTAGCCTTTAGTAGATTTTAGCTTAAGTATCTAAGCTACTTTCAGCATTTAGCAGTTAGTTACTTCTCTAGTAAAAGTAGTATCTCCTCTAAGTATTTAGTTCTTAAGTGGCCCTATTGCTGCCACACAACAAAGCCTCGCTACCAGACATTTCTACTAGTTGCTTGAGTTACTTCGTTTTGCTGCTTTTGTAGGTACTTCAAGATGACGGACAAGCGACTGTTGAAGCAGTTGTCGGAGGGCCAGCTGATAATCAACTTCCTCAGCAACACGGACAAGACAGCAGCTGGGCTGCGAACAGCGGAGGTGCTCCAGCAGAGGCTTACGTTGCTGGAAGCCTACTGGCAAAAAGTCTCAAACAGGCACTCGGACCTGGACCCCAATGCTGAAGGGATGAAGGAGGCACCGTACTTCACTGCGGATCTATTCAGTGAGTACGAAGAGTCATACATCCTCACCAAGGCTGAATTGGAGAGAAGGATAAATGTGCTGGGCCCTCGACCTGTCATTGCTGAATCAAGGCCTGCTGATGGTGGCTTTTCAGCCCTCTCTCGACTTCCCAAGCTAGTTCTTCCACACTTCAGCGGCAAACAACTCGAGTGGGACACCTTCAAGGAGCGCTTCTGCTCCATGGTGAAGGATGTGGCCTCTATATCGTCGTTCTAAAGTTGCAATATCTTCTCTCCTGCTTAGAAGGTCCAGCTGACAAACGGCTGGCTAATCTCGAGGACCACTGCCAATTTCACAGTGGCATGGACCAGGAGTCCCCCCCCTGCCAAAAATTATCTTTTTAAATTATCAAAAAAATTTAAATATGATTGTTGAAATTATAAATAAAATATTTTTTGAATGACATTTATCAAAATTTATAGGCATTAAAAAAAATATAAAACAGAAAAGTAAAAAAAAAATATGGAGTCGCCTAGCCGACACGTCCTCGTCGTGCCTCTGGGCTGGTGTACAATCACCAGGCTGAGATCAGCTAATTTATAAAAAAAATTCGATCAAATGTCTATTCGATCAAATGTCTTTCGATCAAATTCCTTTCGATCAAGAGCGTTTTCGATCAAGTGTCCATTCGGTCAAGTGTCTTTTCGATCAAATGTCCGTTCGATCAAGAGTCTTTTCGATCAAATGTCTATTCGATCAAGTGTCTCTTCGGTCAAATGGTTTCGATCAAATGTCTTTCGATCAAAAGTCTTTCGATCAAGTGTCCATAAACCCTCTCAAACTGGCAAAGTAACCACTGTGGTGGCAAGGGCCCCCTTGGCTAACTACGGAATGGGAGGAGTGGACCACTACCCAGTCTACGCATAATACAGTCATCGACGAGCGCAAGAGCTGCGCTGTATTCGCCACGCCCGTCGACAGACCAGGAAAAAAGTTTAAAGAAAGATGGCTGAGGAACATCTCTCGTCTCTTCACAGCCACAAGAGCGATTGCATACGCTCTGAGATGGTCACCTAGACGCCAGCAGCCAGGACTTCTCAAGCCAATCAGATATTCGATATTCTACCGCGACGCCACGCGGTCTACCTTTTTTCAATTAACCACCCCAACTTAATGTAAGTTTATTTAATATTGCAAATGCAATATATTTAAGTTTAAATTTATATATAGTGCAATTATTATTTACGAACAAAACCACCTAACCCTCGCGCTTGCGGCATTTTATACTCCTCTGCTCGGAGTAGCGGACGCGATAGCCCGCGCTTTCAAGGAGCCTCTCTACCCGAGGCAGAAAAGCGGTATCGCACGCAACATAATTGTTTTTAATGCTTATTATTTTACTTATTGTTGGCAATTGAATTATTTTATTTCTTGTATTGTTTGTTTGGTGTAAATATATAATTTTTAGTTCTTTGTAGTGATAGCTTAACGCTTCATATAAAAATAGTTGTTCTATATTCAATGGTCTTTCATTTACAATAAATTTGTTTTTATATATAGTTTTTCATATTTTATTTTGCAGAACTTGTAGAGGTCTAAGGCTATTTCTATATAATCCTCCCCAGGCTATTATTCCATAATTTATCACACTGTGAAATAAAGCATAGTATACTATAGTTACTAAGGTTTTTGTATCCATAATTTTGACCAACCTGTAGAATACGAAAGGCAAATATTTAGTTTTTTTTTACTATACTATTGTTCGCGTCTTTTCTATTTTGACTAAAGTACTTGTAGTTTATATTTCGCGCCTGAACGTGGCGCTAGCAGAACGGTTCCGCTCGCGTCGGTTCAAAAAGAGTCAGTCTAGCTGCAACTGTTCTGAAGACTGCACGCTTCGAAGCCACTAGCGAAATGTTGCAATCGCGCACATCGCCATTTAATTACAGCCACGTATCAATAAAGTGTTTTATTAAGTTTAATTTAGTGTAGTTCCTTTAATTATCCCGATCCAACACTAACGTATCAAAAAGTTTGTATTAAATACTGAGAAGCTTGGCGCTGCTAACTTAACGTTAGACACATTGCAAAATCGCATCACTACTCTTGAACGGCACACTCGCTTAGGTCGCGCTCAAGAGGAGTTAGCAGAGCAAAGCTACTTTGTCAATGATAGGTTTTCAGATATCGAAGTGGAGTATTCACTCGCCAAGTCATTTCTCACTTCGAAACTCAATGCGCTGTATTCAAGTGTTCATGATAACCATGCCCCCCTTGCTAACCATCAACCTGTACACGCCGTGCAAATCTCTACCTCGGCATCGTCGCTACCCAAATGTCCTATGCCCAAGTTCAGTGGAGAACAAGGTAACTGGGACTCCTTTCAGGATCGCTTCACCTCCATGGTCAAAGATGTGCCGACCATTACAACCACCTTGAAGCTGCAGCATCTCTTGGCATGTATGGAGGGGGAAGCTGCTCATACTCTAAAAAATTTGGAGGTTACTGGTACAAACTTTGACGTTGCGTGGGAAGCTTTAGCGCGCAGGTATGAAAACAAACGCTTACGTATATCGATATATATGAAGAAACTACTTCATATGCAGCCGGCATAAAAAAAATCGGTAAGCGAATTCAACCGACTACTCGATACTACAAATGAATGTCGCCGAGGGCTGCGCGCACTTTGGGAGCCAGTCGAGAATTGGGATCGATGGTTCGTGAGCATAATCATATTCAATTTGGACACTCATACCCGCGAACAGTGGGAGCAGTCGCTGACTGTTAACGAAGATGTACCAACCTACAATCAACTGGTTACCTTTCTCGAGCGCAAAGTTCAGGCTCTAGACGCCGCCCACTGTCCTGATCCAGATCAAAGCTCCAAGAAATCAAAATCAAATAATACTCAGCAAAATAAGCAAACTAAATCTGTATTCTCTCATGACACAGGAAAAGACCCTTCCACGAAGAAAGTAGCAAGCTGGTTTGTCCACCGAGCAACGCCGACACTGGGTACGAGAGCAAAGCAGATGCTTCAACTGTTTGAGCGAAAGCCATAGATGCGCTGCCTACTCGTCCACTTACAGGTGCCAATTTTCTCAAGAAGCTCACCATACGACGCTGCATAATTCACTACCAACACCCTTGGAAAGCAGCCATTCTGCTTCAGGAGGAGTTTCTATAACAAAGTTGTCGCATGTTACTTCAATGGAAGGCCACACCTTTTTCGCCACGGCTCAAGTTAAAGCGGTTTCGCCAAAGGGTCAATCTATGTCTATCCGGGTACTGATAGACACAGCCTCTGAAGGCTCCTTCGTGTCCGAACACGTAGCGCAAGCATTGGCTCTTAAAAAGACGCCAGAGTGAATGTCAGTGTTCGGCATGGGTGAAGTTCTGACAGCTCACTCATCCAGTACAATAATTTTATTATTACAGTCTATACACAACGCTAATAACTCTGTTGTTTCCCAGCTTCCGTCGTCGCTAAAGTCTCCTCGCTGCTACCCAAGGACACGGTGAAAAGAGATCGTTGGCCTCATCTACAGGATCTTCCGCTAGCCGACCCGGCATTCCCCGTCTCGGGCCCGGTCGACTGCATCATTGGTACTGAGATGTACCCCGACATCATCGTTGAAGGTCTACGCAAAGGCCAGTCAGGGGCACCAATAGCTCAGAACTCAATCTTCGGCTGGATGGTCATTGGCCCTTACAGCGACAATAAAGTCAAAGCGCGGAGGAAGGTCAACTCCTTCCACATCACAAAGCAGCCCCGTTCTTTGGGCGAGCAGCTCCGCTCATTCTGGGAGCTAGAGGAAATTGCACGCTCTTCTGCGCGCACATTAGCTGAGGAAGAGTGTGAAAACCATTTTTCAGGCACTCACAAGCGGGATGAGTCTGGTCGCTTCACCGTTCGCTTACCCTTGATCACATCGCCGAGTCTACCAAGCTTACATGCCATTGCTCAACATAGATTGCTGTCCCTCGAACGTCGCTTCTCAAAAAATCCCTCGTGTCAGAAGGCCTATGCTAACTTCATGCACGACTACAAGGAACTTGGACACATGGCGAGGACTAGCAATCCTGATGACAACGGAGGCGCATACCTCCCCCACCTCGCCGTACTTCCGCAGGCAGGAAGAAAACTACGCGTTGTTTTCAATGCCTCGCAGCAAGCTAGCAACGGAAAATCGCTCAACGATTATCTGCACACCGGCCCGAAACTACAACAAGACATCACCACGATTTTGCTACGCTGGAGGTTGGGTCGTTTCGCATTCATTGCCGACATCGTTAAAATGTTTCGGCAAATCAGCATACAAGAAGCGGACACATGGTGGCAACGGATACTTTGGCATGCTCGGCCCGAAGATCCAATTCAGAGTTACGATCTAGTAACAGTTACGTACGGAACCGCCTGCGTGCCTTATCTAGCGTTGCGAGTTCTGCAGCAGCTAGCTCAGGAGGAAGAGAATCAATTTCCTTTAGGCGCTGAGATTCTGCGACGGAGCATGTACGTCGATGATGCTCTGGTTTCATGTGACACCGAAGAACAAGCCAAGGAGGCACAGACGCAGCTTAATGGTATCATGCGGGCAGCCGGCATGCAGTTGGATAAATGGTCGTTTAACTGTCCGAGTCTATGCATCGATGGCTTAAGTAGATCAATATCTGAACGTCCTTTCGATAAAGACTTGCAAGTGTCTACCCTCGGGCTTCGTTGGACGCCTGCGCTAGATACGCTTAGCTACCGAAGTGCGTCCAGCATAGAAAGCAATGTTGTCACGAAGCGCCACATTCTCTCGGAAGTGGCTCGCATCTACGATCCCATCGGATGGATTTCTCCAATAACAGTCAGAGTAAAAATGTTGATCCAATAGTTGTGGCTTTCAGGGCACGACTGGGATACACCGGCGGATGAAGCCACGAGTCAAGCTTGGAGAAATATAGCTTTAGAGCTGCCTCAACTTCAGGACGTAGCCATACCTCGATGGCTTGGCCTATTCAAATTTACTTCCTACAAGCTGCACGGATTCTTCGATGTCTCGGAACGAGTTTACGCAGCCGCAGTCTATCTCGTCAGCGATGATGCTAAGCTGACCCCTGATGTACCTCTGATTGCAGCAAAAACCAAAGTAGCTCCAGTGAAGGCCGTCAGTCTGCCACGACTCGATCTATGTGGAGCGCTGCTGTTGGCTTAACTCACGGCTAAGTTATTATCCGATTTGGGTGCCAATAACGTACCTGTATTTTGTTGGAATAACTCTGAAATTGTTCTTGCATGGCTGCGGGCTCACCCGTGTGCATGGAAACCATTTGTCGCAAACCGAGTAGGAGAGATCCACAGTTTGATACCTGACACCCAATGGGCACATGTACCCTCTAAGCAGAACCCCGCCGATATTGCGTCTCGAGGCTGCTCCCCCTCTGAACTTCTCAATCACTCATTATGGTGGCAAGCACCCCTTTGGATAGCTTCGCCGAACAATTACCCCGTCGCCAACCCTAAGAGCCCGGAGACCACTGTGGAACGCAGAGCCACGAAAATCTGTCTTGTGACAATTCCAAACGACACCGTGGATGCGCTACTTCAAAGATATTCTTCACTTAATAAAGCTCATAGAGTACTCGCCTACTGCCTACGCTTAAAGCTAGCTCGGGAGAACAGACCGAGTACCACAGTTCTTTCGGCAATCGAAATCACTTCCGCGCGAACTGCAATTGTTCGGGCAGTCCAAGAGGAATATTTTAGTTCGGAAGTCAGAGCATTAAGAGACACAGTCTCTATTAAGAAGAGCAGCACGTTAGTGCCGGCAGCTAGCCAGCTTACTTCGCTCGACAATTTCAAGAGCTGATCGCTTAAACAACTATCTATATGTTTATTCCATTTAACATTGTAATCTATCGTTTCCCTAGATATTTGTAGCTTTCAAGCTAACCCAACCCTACATATTGCCTTATCACAAATTCGTACATTTAAGTCTAGTGGCACACTGTAACAGTAATTAACAAAAGACATATAAACTGATTTTTCAACATTTAATGATAATTTATTTAACATCAACCATATATTAACAAAATCCAATAGTCTGTTGATCTCTTTTGGGTATCTTTGCACGTATTTACTGTAGATATTAATGCAGTGTCATCAGCATAAGATAGTACCGACCCTTTAGGCAGTTTGTTTAATAAATCATTTACATAAAGAAGAAATAGTAGCGGTACTAGAATAGTACCTTGAGGTACTCCCGTTGATAACTTACAACTACCACTACCTGTGTTCTTTCTGTTAAATAACTTTTCAGTAAGTCAAACGCATTGCCTCTTATGCCATAGCTGTATAGTTTATCCAGTAAAATTTCATGGTCAACTGTATCAAAAGCCTTGGCTAAATCTAGAAAAGCAATAATTATAGGTTTGCTTTGCCTAGTTTATTGTATATTATATTAGTTAAGAATCTTAAAGCGTATTTAGTACCCTTGTTTTTTGTAAACCAAAATTATTGTGGGTTGATTATTTTACATTCTGATATGAAATTATATAGTCTATTGTACATTATTTTTTCCAAAATTTTTGAAAGATTTAATATTAGAGATATAAGTCTGTAATTTGAAACCTCAGACTTAGCATTTCCTTTATGTATTGGTATAACCTCAGTTTTCTTTAAGGCGTCAGGCTATTTTGATATTTCGATACATAGATTGAAAATACTAGACAAAGATTCAGCTATACTTTCAGACAATGTTTTCAGTACTTTAGTACTTATATTGTCTACTCCTCCTGATTTATCTTTCATATCATTTATGATTTTCTTAATTTCATTTGGATTGGTAGGTTTTAGGAAAATAGTTTTGTTGCTCATAGGAGGTAGTCTAATTGTTTTGTTGTCGTTGTTAATAATGCTTTTGCTTATTTTGTCACCCATTTTACTAAAATAATAATTGTTCATATAACTAGGCATTTCCTTTGTTTCATGTATTTTTTTGCCATTTTCGTCTTTTATAAATTCAATATTTGTATTGGGTTTAATTTTCCTATCTAGATTTTGATTTATATGGTTCCATAGCTGTTTAGAGTTCTGTTTACATGCTTCAAATTTTTTGTGTCATGTTTCAATTTAGCATCTTTCATTACTTTATTCAGAATTTCTTCATACATTTTAAAGTATTTTTTTATATTTTCATTGCTTGGATTTCTTTTCCATATCTTATATAGTATTTCTTTGGTTTTGCACGAATTAATTATTCCTTGGGTTATCCAAGTTTTTCTAGGTTTTTTTTTATTTTTGATTTATTTTTATTAATGATTTTTCTGTAATTGACAAGAATTAAATGAATCTCTTAATCTCTTGAATTAATTTTCATCATTTAACCATATTAACTATTTTTGCACAATTTAATTCACTAATTATCGTTGAAATCCGATTTTTTAGCCTTTCACAACATTCCTCAAAAATTTTAATTTTCGCGAAAAACCACACCATATATCATTAGTTTACTGTTTATTCCGATTAGACACCGAGAAAAAAAAAATATGGCTGATTGAAACGTAAAAAACGTGAAAATTTTCGAAAAAAATTTCAAGAATCAATCAGGCCATCAGCGACACACCAACACTACTGTAACCTGATTGGCCACATGAACGGAATGGGAGAGAACGAGCTCGACGAATGGCGTATGCGCTGATAGAGCTGCGTCCGCGTATCAGCAGCGCTCGCTAGCGACGACTGAGCGAATCAATTCATCCATGCACTTTTGCGAGCTGAAAATGAGGCGCATGACGTATGTGCTTATAGAGTCGCAATCGCGTATCAACAGCGCTGATAGGGTTGCGTCCGCGTATCAGCAGCGCTCGCTAGCGACCGCTAAGCGAATAAGATCATCCATGCACTTTTGCGAGCCGCGAATCAGGCGCATGACGCATGCGTTGATAGATTCGCAATTGCGTATCAACAGCGCTCACTAGCGACGGCTGCGCGAATCAGCACATCCGTGCGCTTTCGCGAGCCGCGAATCAGAAGCACTGATCCGCTACGAGTAGAGGGGGGGATTAGTTCATTTGTGCGCTTGCGCAAGCAGCGGATCGAGAAAGCTCGACGCGAGTCGTGAGCGAGCGCGGGGACCCCCACCGCGGTCATCAGCACCTCGGACAAAGGTACTGCGGTATGAGTAGGCGCGCTCTCAGTAAACGTCATGGACACACGGTGGAAGCATCCGTGGACGTCTATGTGCACCAGCCCGACAGGGTGTGGCAAATCCGAGTTTGTGAAAAAATTTTTAAAGTATAGCGATCGCATGAGCGACACTCGTTTCGAGCGTATAATTCTCTACTATAGCGAGTGGCAGCCAGGCTATAGGGAACTTGGTAAAAATGTCGAATTTCGCGCAGGTGTTCCAGAATCTAGCGAGTGGGCAAACGATCCGAGACCCAAGCTGCTCATCATCGACGATCTTATGCGTGAATCATCGTCTTCTGGAGGCGCGATTGTTAATCTCTTTACAAAAGGCAGCCATCATAATAATCTTAACGTCATATTTATCACGCAGAATATCTTTCATGAGAGAAAAGGCCAGCGAGATATATGAACGCGAAGTATATCGTGCTATTAAAAACTTGCGCGATCACAGTCAAATTCAACATCTTTCGCAACAATTACGTCCGGAAGATCCACGATTTTTGCAGGAAGCTTACTGGGACACCACATCCCGACCATTTGGCTATCTTTTACTGGATCCCAAGCAAGACATGCCCGATAATTGCCGTTTTCGTACGTGTATTTTCCCCGACGACGAGTATAAGCACGTATATGTGGATCGAGAGAAGATAAAAGGCCGCTACTCTGAGAACCATGTTCCAGTTGTGTCACTGTAATGGCTCCGAAAACTTGTCGAGATGCGTTTGGACAGAAATACGCTACAATTCTGTAGGCTTTGTATTATCTAGATAAACAACAGCGAAACGCCTTGTTACGCAAAGCAGACCCGAAATTGATTCGCCATATTTGCGAATGTGCTTTGAACGTCTTACACGCTAACGTACCACTCACCAAAACACACAAGAGTAAATTACACAAACACATCTGTGATCTACGAAAATTGACTAATACTGGTGAAAGTTCACACAGGAAGAAAAAATTAATTGTGCAACGTGGTGGATTCCTGCCTGCCCTACTGGCTCCTCTCATTAGAACCATATTGGTGTCTCTCGTGACAAAGTAGCAGCAAGTAGCAGCAGCAATGGACCACGCGCAAAAAATGATTCTCACACCTCAAGAGAGTTTGGACCGCATTCATCTCTCACTCACAAATGGGGGTCTAAAGTCTGTATAGACACCAGGCACGATAACTAGCAGACTGGATGCAGAAATAAACGCTATATTGAACTCATCAGTCTGCAAAGACGCTAGAGGAAGTGGTCAAAGTATAAGCAGGTTTTAGAACGCTATCTTCATTTTCGAGGTGCTGAGGAGGATTCGCCGAAAAGAAAATTCTCAGAGGACGATGAAGGCAATGTGACTCTTCCGAGCACGGTCCACGACGACTATGTCGACGAGCAACGTCAACGAGAGGAGGATGAGGCAAGAACTGACGAGTATATCATCGAAAGCGTTCCACAAAAATTTCGTGCTAATGTTGCACGACTTATGCTGCACTTGCGCAGATCCGGTAATATAGTGTGGGACCGTAACGGAAGCGTGATCTTAGATGGCGCCCCTGTTGGGGGAGGGGGGGGGGGCAAGCATTATCGACCTGGTAAATGATGCTTTGAGAGCTAGAAAAATACCTCTGCCCAGTGGTCATCGTCAGTTTGCGACGGCACTCCGACAAGCGGTCATATCTCAAGAATGCGTTGGCAATAAACACGTTTTAGACCATATTAGAGGCTCGATGTCATCGTCCAACATTTCATCGCCCGAAATTGTGACGCAGCCTCCAAGTCTAGCAGTTTCGCCATTATCTTCTTCTTCTTCTTCTCACTCGCAACTGACAGCTGACGGTGTCATTGAGCGAGCTGTAGCACGAAGGAGAAAAAAACTTACACCGACACCATAAATTGTTCAATCATGGCATCGGATGAGTGGCAAGTACAAAAAAGCGAAGAAAAAAAACGTAAGTGTCGTAGAGGAGGGGAAAAAATAGTGCTCTAGATTGATTTGCTGCCGTTTGAGATGCATGTGCCCGGCTATAAATTTTGTGGACCGTGCACCAAACTGGCAGAACGACTCGAACGTGGTGAGGTGGGGATCAATCCTCTGGATGATGCCTGTCGGGAGCGCGATCTAGCGTTTAGTAACAAGAAAAAGAATAATCGTCGAAAGGCTGATCGTATACTGGCCGAGCGTGCTTTTTCACCTATACTTGCTCAAGAGATACCACCCGACGAACGAACTTTTGCAATAATGACCGCTTGTTGTATGGTCAGTAAAATAATTTTTGAAAAATTCTTTTCTCGAATCAAGAAAGCAATAAAACCGTGGGATAGGACACAGAGGAAGAAGAGGAATAAATCTCTAAAAGATAAGAAAAACAAAAAATAAGTAGAATGTTTGACCAACTTTATTATGGCCTCTCACAGCCTACTACCTACGCCGGTGCAGATAAGATTTTACACACTACATGCAAAAAATGTCAGAGAGAAAATGTGATTGATTGGCTCGAATGCCAAGATGCTTACAACTTACACAAGCAGGTGAGACATCGATTTCCTCCAAGATGCTATAACGTAACTTGATGGATATGAGATCGATAAGCTCTTACTACGATGGCTACAACTATCTTCGGATCGAGCCTATTGTGACTAAGAGTGCAAAAAGTGTTGCTGACGGCTTTAAACGAATTTTAGCCAGGAGTAATAAGAGGAAACGGTTAGGAATTCAATCGGACAAAGGAAAGGAGTTTCTTGGGTCAGCGATGCAGGAATTGCTGAAAAAAATGGAAATAAATTTTGGTGTTGTACGGAGCCTCGAAACGAAGGCAACTGTTCTAGAGAGGTTCATAAGAACTATAAAAGAACGAATGTGGCTTTATTTTACGCACAAAAATACACGAATATACATTGACGTTTTACCCCAAATTTTGCAAGCCTACAACCACACCAGGTATTCTGCACTAAGATGACTCCCGCATCCGTGACTCTGTACAATGCTGCAGAAGCACGACAAAATTTAAATTTATGCTACGGCATCATCAAACCGAGAAAGTCTAAATACAGTGTGGGCGACTTGGTGCGGGTCAGCCGAGCGACAATCGTTTTCGCGAAAGGCTACTAGAGCAGTTGGACGTTGGAGCTGTTCAAAATTGCAAGAATTTCATTAATACGACAACCTCTGGTTTATATTTTGAAAGATTTGGCAGACGAGGATATTGACAGATTTTTCTACGAGGGGGAGATTTATCTGTTAAGAAATCGATTGAAATGATCGGTCACCTTTACTCCGACGTTTTTAATCAAGAAAAGCTACTGCTGAATGCCTTAGAGGTTAGAGTTAGTTTAGTAAGATCTCGAGAAAGTTTTTCTGTGATGGATCCTGCGGGCGTCATGGGTATTCACATCGAGGAGGAGAATCTTTTAGTTAGACGTGTGAAAATAAGCTCCGGTGTGTTGCTCGCTCACAGTAAGGCAATTTCAAAAACAACTGCTAAATATCCGCTTACACGAGTGGAAGTCAAGGCTCTAACAGTGCACAGTGGAGTTCACGGTGAAACTTTGGATAGTGTGATATTGGGGCAGCTGCCCAAACGCATAATAGTCGGTTTTGTTCAAAATAAAGCTTACAACGATGAACGAATTCTTAATCCGTTTAATTTTCAAAATTTTAATATTAATTTTTTGTGCTTATATATCGACGGTGTGCAAGTACCCTCGAAAGCATTACAGCTTGATTTCAAGAAGAATAAGCTATACATCGATGCATATCATACTATATTTTCTGGCACCGGTGTTCATTTTCTCAACAAGGGAAATGAGATTAGCCGTGAAGCCTACCCTAATGGATACTGCCTTTTTGCATTTGATTTAACACCCGATTTATCGGCTAATGAATGCACTCATTGGAACCTAATGAAGCGCGGTAGTGTTATATTAGAAGTGAAATTCGGTGATCCGCTGACTAGTACAGTGAATTGTATCGTGTATGCCGAATATGACAATATCTTGAAAATAGATTCTTCGCGCCAAGCTATCGTGGACTTTAACGGTTGAAAAGACGACTCCAGATGTCGCTGCTTTAACTCCTGTCTACAACAGTTTGCCTCGAGCGCTTGGACGACAAAGATGGATCTCGTAGTAGATATACAATTCGCCAAAGACATTAAAAACATTTATGTGCCTTAAGAAATAGCTATCGTGGATTTAAAAGGTGAATTCAGTGCTCACTGGGTTGTCGCGCCAGCAAAGTCAATCACCAGCCTAAGTCAAGAAATTCGGAAGCAGAATGAGTGGCTGATACAGCATCATCATGGTCTCGATTACTTTGAGGGGGAGATATCGTTAAAAGCTTTGTACAGAACTCTGAAAGTCGTTACGAGAAAAGCGAGGAATATATATGTTCGAGGTAAGGAAAAGTGGCTGACCTTGCATAAAATAACATCACGGGAGATTATTAATTTCGAGTAGCATAATGATTGCCTATCATGTACCAAGTTGCCGTGGACCGATAACTACTGTCTTCATCACACCTTAAAAAGTCAATATCTTCAATAAACTTGTGCTTTAAATAATGCTTATAGATTGAAAGCCTGGCTAAACACGCGTCAGCCACAATCTTGCACAGAATTTGTTTATACAATACCGCCGCAGCTTTGCGATGAACAGCCTGGAAATTCTGAAGCATTTATCAATGATTCCATCGCATACTATCGGTGTCTTCCCGGCCGATCAGATGCCACGGGTGTGGACGAAACCGACAGCATTTGTTTTTAATACCGATAGTCATACGAAACCCGGTATGCATTGGGTCAGCATTTACGTCGACGTGTCTGGACATACTTTGTATTTTGATAGCTACGATATACCGCTATTTATACCGGATCATATAAATCGCTTACGAAAAAATTGTAAACAATACCGATGGAATGCTACGCAATTGCAAAGTGATACGAATGATGTGTGCGATCCATTTTGTATAATGTTCTTGCATTTCATGAGTTCAGGGTTAGGCTTCCAGAAATTTCTCGACAATGTTTCCGCCGACTTGTAGAAAAACGATACGATAGCCAGAGCTCACGTTCAGTACAGGAATGCTGACACTGTCTTTAACTACTAGTATCTATGTAACTGTACGTGTGTGATAGCGGAATAGCAGTATAGAAGCTACACATGTATAGCACTCGGCTGTCGAGCGCGATCTATTTATAGAACAAGAATTGATTTGCTTAAGCGTTTGTGCCGCGGAGCTTGTAGAGCACCGAATTCGATGCGTATAGCATACATTGCATCATACGTGAACTCTAATTTTATAGATTAATTGTTGATTTTAAGTTTATAAAGTGTGTATGTATGTGTGTACGTATGTGAGGACGGAATTAATGTACAAAGTGGTCATTCATGTGTAGCATTCGACTGTTGAGTTTTTTCGACCGTGTTCTATTTACAGAACAAGAATTGATTTACTTAAGCGTTTGTGCCGCGGAGCTTGTAGCACACCGAATTCGATGCGTATAGCATACAGTGTAGCATACTTGAACTCTAATTTCTCTAGATTAATTGTTTTTGTCAAGTTTATAAAGTGTGTATGTATGCGTGGACGTATGTGAGGACGGAATGAATGTACATAGCAGTCATACATGTGTGGCATTCGGCTGTTGAGTTTTTTCGAACGAGTTCTACTTACAGATCATCAATTGATTTGCTTGGGCTTTCGCGCCACGGAGCCTGTAGAGCACCGAATCCGTTACGTATAGCATACAGTACAGTGTATGTGTATTGCGCCGCGAGCATTTAAGAACTTAACTTAAGCTTCATAATTGCCTAAGTGTATTAAATGCAACAGCGCTATCAGAAAAGATGTGGTAATTTGCGGCGTGTGTAATCGGGCGTACCATTGAGGCTGTGCACGAGCATACATCGGGTCTAAATCAGCTTGCGGGTGCTGTCTTAATACGTTATATCGCACCGCGATTAGTTCACATTCCCCACGGAACCGCCAGTTTAGTACCACTACCATGTCAACCACAACGGGCAATACGGCGTCGTCTTGCTCTGCGCCTGTGTTCACTTTTCCCGGTGCGAGTGTTTATGCGAACGAAGTATCTTTTCTCTCGATACCTACAATAGTCCACACCTCGTGCCCTCGTACAACAATCCCGGCAAAGATTGCCGTTGGCTGTAATGTAGGTATTTCAAAAGCAACTACTCGTGTCGTAAACTCGGTTCCGATGCAGGCTCTGCCCGCGCAGATCCAGGCATCATCCTTACCCACGGATATGGAGCAGTAACTCGCGCAATTTAATGAACTCTCTACGGACCAAAAACTGTCGCAATTTTATAAAAGTTTCTTGCTCTTGTCCCAGCGTGTTGAAAGCAGACTATCCTCACTTAAAAATAAATTTTCTGAATTGTCTAATATGGTATTTAGGCAGGAAACGTGGCTCGCTGATCTAAACAAAGTCTCTCGCGCGCTTATGTCGAAATCGACTACCTTAAAAAATCAATAGCGGTTTCTGGCTCTCCACATGAGTCAACCGCAGAAATGATAATGTCAGGCCTGCCTATTATATTTTTATCAGAAATGGTCCTAACTTGTTATCGTCGTATCGTCAAATCATTACGATATAAAATTTTAAATGCTTCTTCGAACGAAAGTATCGATGAGGCTGAGTATCTTATTTTAGAAGATTTTACACCAAAATCGACAAATAGCAAAAGAATGCTCTTCGCTGTTATTTATAGAAGGCCAAATGGTCATGTTTTAACGCAATTTTTTATAAAGCATTGAGCCTAGCTCACGATGTTTTCCTTACGTTATCGAATTTATTCAAATTTGATGTTGGTGGCAATTTGCATATATCATCCTTGGTCCAGACCTTCAATGATACCATGTTGCTGCAGTTCGACCGCCTGGCACTTTTCAGGCACTTTTCACATGTTATAATGAAGCCATTCGCACCTTAGGTCATGTCAGACCTGAAGCGTCTTTGGTCAAAGCGAGCGAGCACACTAGGCCTATTAACTCGCAATTGTGAACTAAGAAGAGAATTAAAATCACGCCTCACTGGCTCGGCAACGCTACCTTCGAGAAGAAATCGCTTCGCTCTCTGATCGAGCGCTTATTTGGAGGCTGTTGAGTAGGAAGAGTGTTACAAAAGATAAAGGTACAGTAGTTACAAGCTTCTTTGATGTAAGTGAACTGAACCAGTACTACTCAGATACTGCGACTGCCCATCCTCCATGTTCGTATTATCATCTCGACCGTATATTAAGCGAAAATTACGAGGATGAAGGCATTAAATTTCATTTCGAGCCACTATCGCCTTCCGAGAATCAGCCGCAGTCCACTCACTGACGAAAAAGTCCGACGGTCAAAGTCCAGACGACTTACCTTTAAAGCACCTGATCAAAATTTTCACGACACTGCTTCCTTTTATAACGAAGATCTGCAATCCTAGCCTTGCTACACACTACTACCCTGCATCTTGGGAAAAGGCCCTCATAATTCCACTTAACAAATGCTACTCTCCCTCTTCACCGTCGGATACTCGACCTATCGCTAACATGCCACATCTTGCCAAGATATTCGATAAGTGCATAAAGAAGCAAATAATGAATTATTCCGAATGAAACAATTTGCTACTACCCTTTCAGTTTGGCTTTTGCACGGAATATAGTATGCAGACTACGCTGCTTCATCTGACGGATAGCATTAGGAAGGGTATTGAGCAGGGCTTGATTACTACGCTCCTCTCGTTCGACTACCGAAAGGCCTTCGATTCTATCAATCATGATGCTCTGCTTCAGGCTCTGAGAGATCTCGGATTTTCATCGGGAGCCTTGCGATCGGTTCACTCCTACATCAATGGGCGTATGTAGGCTGTAATGGGCGATAAGGACGATATTTCCGAGTTCCTTACGGTGAAATCGGGTGTACGTCATGGCTCTTCGCCAGGTCCTATATTCTTTTTGGCATTAATCAACTCTCTCCCAAACTGCCTGCAATTCTGTAAATTTTCTTATATTCTTTTTGCTGATGACCTGCAGCTCTATATTCAGTGCCCACCTAACTTACTCTCCGCGGATGTTTCGCATACGAATGAGAACGCGTCATCTTTTCTCTATTCGTAACGAGTTCATGCAGGCCTAGAGCTGAATCCCAGCAAGATTAAGGCGATAATTTTCGGCAGCAGACACAACCTACACAATATCTTCGAACAGGATGTAGCACCTATTTTCGTAAATGGTCAAAAAATTAATATCGTCTCTCAAATAAAGATCTTTGGAATGACTCTTTCGTCGGGCTTATCGAGGAATTCCCATATTTCCAGTATATTATCAAAGGTTCATGGTGTCCTACACAAATTGCCTATAGGGGTTGGTTACTTTCCCAGGAGACTAAGAAAATGCTTGTCGAAGCCTTGGTCTTTCCTCATATCGATTATGCCTGCCTATTGTATGATGGCATACCTGCATTTTTGGATGTCAAGGTGCAGCGACTCGTGAACGCGGGTATTAGATATATATTTAGTCTATGGCAAGACGCCTCCATTACTCCATATCGAAACAAATTAAATTGGCTCCTCGCTAAAAACAGGCGTAAATTTGTATTTGCTTTATTTATAAAACTTTCAAATCGGAACCTCAGCGTTTTTATGCAAGGGTCTACAAACTATGTTCAGAGACGTGCGTAGGTCGACTCGGTTACAAAATCCAGAAATTGTTATTCCCAATAATAGAACATTAACTCTTTTTTAGTGACAGCTGCAGAGTTCTGGACTGCTTTACCGCAACCGCTTAAGGAAGCTCAGTCTAGCGATATTTCGAAATATTTTTTATGGGTGACTTCGCGATGCGGAAACTGCGAATGAAATGTAAATATGCACGAAAACACAAATCAGGTCTATTGTCTGATATGGCTGTATTATAACTGTATTGTAGTGAAGTCTACGTAAATTATTCTTGTTCTCACATGTCCATCATTAAAAATTTTAATTTGTATGTTTATTTTGGCGCCATTCGGCCATGCCTTGGTGAAATATGAAGCAATCAATCAAAAAGCAATCAATCTCTCTCTGTCTCTCTCTCTCTCTCTCTTTCTCTCTCTCTCTCTCTCTCTCGACGATATAAAAGGACCGGGAGTGCTGTCTTGCTAGATGAGTTTCTTCGTCTTCGCAATGAGGTCGAGATGCGTATGGATCAAGAGCGCACCTCCTATTTAAGTAATCAATTATCTGATGCTCTTGATCATAATAAGGATATCTGGAAGGAGATGCGTAATCTCGGCCTCTTGCCAAAGAGCAAGGAGGAGTTACATGGTTTTACCCCGGACGAGCTTAACTCGCACTTTGCAGGTGTGTCGATCGCACCCAATGAAGATATAGAGGATGTGATGGACATTATTCTTTCTGCTTCTGAAGATGGGTTTTCCTTCAAGCCAATTAATTTTTCTGATGTAGTTCTCGCCATTTTCCATTTTTCATCACAGGCGAGGGGTGTGGACGACATACCGCCAAGTGTAGTAGTTAAGTCTCTGCCAGTGTTGGGGAATTATATAGTTCGTTTATTCAACTCCTCCTTTGCTC
>UELU01096914.1:835-31836 GCA_900490025.1 Megastigmus dorsalis
GAGAGAGAGAGAGAGAGAGAGAGAGAGAGAGAGAGAAAGAGCGGGAGAGAAAAGTTTAATTGAGCAAAGCTGCATATATATACAACTGTATGACTGCAAGAATGTAGATGGAAATTTAAGTGATACGTCTTTTGACTATAGCAGATCTGCGAGGAGAGCTCGTTCTAATACGAGCATGAATCTCGTTTATACATATAGAGAAAGGAAGATCCCGGCACTGGCTCCTATTGATATTACAGGGGAAAAGTACGAGACTTGTACCATCATTTAGAGTATGAAAAGACGTTAAATTTAACAAAAAAATTTGCCCTTGACGGGAAATGTTTAAAAAAAAAGCTGAAAAGATTTTCCCCTATACTTAATATATTAAGTAGAAACAGACGACTACAGAAAGACCTGATTTTCAATCAATTTTTGTTGTAACTTTCCCATCATGTAAAGCAGTCAATTTTTTTTAAATTTAATTTTTTTTTATGCTTTAAGTGACGGCGTAAGTTTTGTACTTTTACTCTAAAGATTTCATTATATTCTGATTTTGTCGGTGATCTCCTTTTGTAAGGAACAGGCAGAGAGAGTTTGTTATGTGTTGCTTTCGTTGAAGTTGAATGCCTAACAAATATTTTCGTACCACATAATAGCTGAAAAATGTGTTGTGGACAAAAACGAACAAACATTTCATTTTTATTCATATTTATTTTGAATTCAAACATTAAAAATGTTATTCAGTTGTTTATTTTTTTATGTTATCAAAAGCACTTGTTTATCGAAAAATTAATATTTTTTACTGAAATATAATTCGTGCTAAATTAATACTAACTTAATAGTTATATAATAAATTGTGATATAATACTCTATTTTTTGTTAATTTATAATTCATTTAATAAAATAATGCCAATATATTAGAATCACTTTTTTTTTTAATTTTCGTTTAAGGAATTTTAATTTATTATGTTTGCGTTACTTAGTCAACTATAAACACGATTTTTGATTTCCTATAGGAATCTTCCAATACAATCCACGTACATACATATAGAATCATCTTCCCATAACTTGTAACGTAATGTTCTTCCAAGGAAACTTTAAGGGGTTAAAAAAATTCATATATTTTGGGCTATAGAAAGATTTGAAGGAGTTATCAACATTATTGTGTAATAGTACACAGGAGATAGTTAGAAAAACGTAAATTATTGAGTAGTCACTATCTTTTGATCATAGATAAAGTCAGTGTACACGAGGCGTTTAAGGCTCGAAAATAACATTATGAAATCTTGATCCATTACTTAAAAATCGGTATGGTTGTGTTTTCATCAGTCTGCGCTTAAATTTTTTTGCCGTTATAGGTAAATTTTGCCTGGTTCTTTAAGCTTTCTAAATTAATGTTTTTCCACACCCTAAATAATGGCATAGTGTTTGTACGTTTGCGTTAATACTTTCCAAGCTAAATATTTTCCGAAAAGGAAACATTTTCAATACGAATCTAGAACTATTCTCTAAATTATATCTAAATATCTAAAATTATATTTATTTTTTAAAAGTTTTTAAAGATTGTCTGTTGGTTCCGAGTTTTACCTGAAAAATGGATACCGCCCAGAAAAAAATTATGTTAATTCCGAATTGAGTGTATGAACGTATAATTTTATTGTATGATGTAGAATATTGCAGTTTGACGTAACCGTTGGTGCTTATCGCGCGTTAGGAGTCTTATTCGGCTGATAAAGGTGTCTCGTAAGCGCCGGCTGTCCGTGGGAAACGTATTTATATTGTTAAAATTTATGTTTGTTTCACGTAATTCTACAAAAAACAAAATTATGTTTGTCCATTCTAGTGGATGCCGGGTTCAAATGGGTTACGCACAGTATTTTATTCGAATCTCGTGGGCATTCTCTTTTTATTGATTTTCTAACCCACAGTTTTAGTAGCATATAAAATCTTCAGAGCTTATAAGCTTAAATTTAAAATTATTATTATACAGTAAGGTATTCAAGGCCACATCTAATGAAAGGGATTGTTTTATTGAAGAGAAATGAAAATACTACCTGCACATTATTTTTGTACGTAATTTTTTGATACGGAATTGCATTTTGTCCTTCATAGTGCAAACCTCTTAATAGTCTTTGATGGTCTTGAGAAATAGAGTAGCTTGGTCGTTGTGGACGAACCATTTTGAGCAGGTTTTTGATCTTTCCAAAATATTTTGTGCCAATTTATAGAATTGCACTTAAACAAAATTTAGCAAATCATGTCGCATTAGGTCATTTCTTATTTTCTTCAGAAACATTTAAGAATCCGATAAAGTATGTATATAAGTGCAACCCCCCAATGTGCTAGTATGATTTTTTTAACTGTCAAAATAAAATCCCGATTATACTTTTTTCGCCATCATGCTAATACAGAAAAGTAATACAAATTTGATCGCCGACACTGGCCCCTATTGTAAACGCAAGCGAAACCTACGAAATTTACATTATCATTTAGAGTATGAAATAGCCCCTGACTTGATGGGAATGTTTTAAAAAAGGCGAAATGATTGTTCCCTATGCTTAATAATATATGTAAGTAGAAACAGTCGAGTATAGAAAAGCCCGATATGCAATTATTTTTTTTTTACTTTAACATGAAGTATACTTGGAAGGTAAATAATTTTTTGAATTTAATATTATTTCATGTTCATAATGAAGACGTAGGTTTTGCACCTATTATAAAAATAATATGCCAACATAATAGCTTCATAAAAAATGCGCATTAAATTGGAATACAGCACATTTTTTTTAAATAGTATCGATTATACATTAAAAATTTGAAATTAGGCATTCAAAATAAATCAAATAGAAATCATGAAATTAAATCGTTAGAAGCAGCTATTATGTTTAAACAAAAAAATTAATTTTAAATAGCTAAATGATAACTAATTGCCAATATTTATAAAATTAATATATTATAATGTCTTGTGTTTGGCTTTGAAATTTCAAAAATTTCTAGCTTGAATGTATAAAGTACTTATTTTAATATTTAATAATATTTAAACAATGCAAAAATTCGTATTTATTTTTAAATCCTATGTATATTTTGTAAAATATACAGGAATGCGAAATTTCTTAAAATATAACAAATCTGATTATTTGAGTAATAATATCGCGCATATCATCTTTTTGAAAGATATAATTTTTAGGTCCTAATTTGTAACGCCGTACTTTTATATATAATCAGATTATTTAGTCTGCTATTTAAGTTAGTAAATTCTTATCAAGAATAGACATTAATTGATATACATATATTAAAATGAATATTAATGTTATTGAAAAATAGTTACTTGCTTAGCTCATATCGACATGAAGCTTTATTTATATCTTTAGAGTTATATTTTCAGAAGCTAACATAAAACATTGATTACTGTCGTTAAAGCATGTTTTTTCTGTCTTCAAAGAAAAGCAAAGATTGTAAAATATTGTTCCTAGAAAATGGATCTGTTATTGCGATATAATAGTAATTTTACCACAGCCAAGAAAAATTTTAAATTCATCGAGCAAATGTGTGACATTTTTATTGATATGTATAAAAATTGAGCGTTACTGAGAATTATCGTTAGTTTGACTGAATTAATAAGAAAGCAACGAAGAAGATAAGAATGTACAGAGATGAAATAAAGTAAGCTTACCAACGTAATTTAAAACAATGGTAAGCTTACTGTTGTGAATAGGCCTTTGTTTACTTCCAAAGAAAATTATGCCGAAATTAGCATTTAAGAAAATGTGCATCCTCATAAGTGCTTTATATAATATTTTTTTATCTGATCGCGTCAGGAACTTAAATAACGTCAATTAAGTCTCCCGCAATGATAGAGTAATTTTCTTTATATTTCTTTCTAACGACTTAGATTCACGTTATTTTCCACCAGTTCCGTCAACGCTATGGATATTGTAGCATTTAAAAATAGCTAATTTTTTTAACACTTTTGTAATGATAATGGAAAATTATCTTGAAAAAAAACTTGTATCTGTTACACTTGAAAAATTACATGTCCACAGTAGAAAAAATAGTTAAAAAAAATTTTTAAACTACTCAAAGAATATTTTTACTTCATTAATAATATCTGAATCTCTTTAAACTTAGAGTATAATTTTAAGGCTGTAAGGTATATATTTTTTATTTATAGAACTTTTCGATTAATGTAGTTATGTATTCACATACATATATTAAGGAAAGTCTAAGTGATATTAAGTGAAATAAGGCAGTATCATTTATGTGGTTTGACAAGTTCTATTGTGGTGTTAATTATAGATTGAATTTACAAAAACAAAAATCGATTTTTTGTAGCTCATTGCTGCATTGAAAAGTTATAAAAGAATGATCAATTTTACTAAATTAAACTTACGTGCTTTACTTGTATTTGTAAAATGCATGAAGTGGTTAAATTATTTACAAATAATAAAACTGTAGCACGAATGTTAATTCTTTTCGAAACGTCATAGTATTTTTATAAAATAAAATGTCGAACGTCCTTGAATAAATGAAGACGACATTCCGTTTTGTGAAGAAAGCATGTATTTTAAATGCTTCCATGGCATTTTGGTATTTTTTATTGAATAAGATTTTCTATGTCAATTTTATTAAAAAATGGAAGAACAGATCTTAATACGATCAAAATGAAAATGTATAATTTTAACGTTACCGTTATGTAACGTAGAAATAAAGTGTAATTGAATGATGAAACTGTATATACATGCGGATGAAATAAATTGCAATTAATAGTTTTTTATCATCATAATAGTATCAATAGCTAGTTAGATAGGAATAAATTTTTCTTATATTTTACATACGAAAACTATGGATTATTTTAGAGCTTATACGTTTTTGCAACTACAATTTCTTGCTTGAGTGTAAAATTTTTTACTTTTATTTGTTGTAAAGTCAAATGTATATCAGTATAAGATTAAAATGCAAGAGTTTTGATTTTTAGAAGTCCTTTTGAGCGTGTATTTAGTATCACAATAATAAATTCTACTAGGAGACCTTGAAAAATTTGAAAAAGTAATAGTAATAAATCATTATATGAAAGTAAAATACAATGGTTATCAAAATTGTGCGTATAACAAAGATTTTTTCGATTTATAAAAAGAAAAGTTTGTTTCATCAAAAAGAGTATTTGATACATAATTTATAGTTTTATGCATCATAGGGGGCCTTAGAAATCGTACTTTAACACGTAAATTGTAATCAACACGTTTGTCACGTGTATAATGTATCATATAGGTATATTCTTAACTCAAATACAAATTTGAAATTTTCATTGTAGCGTTGCTAAATCTTAAGTTCTAAACCGATATTGTATCACCCAACGATATTTGTATACAAATTTAAATTCATTTAATATACTATTTTAACTTAATATCTAATTAAAACAATAACTTAAAAGTGTAGAACTGTTACTTAAACAAGAATATACTATTTTATAGATTTTGACATGAAAGCGGAGTGTTTTTTCTAATTTAAGAAAAAGAATTAAAAAATTAAATAAAGTTTTGATAAATATTGTTAAATTCAATAAATACTTGATAAATTTAAACTTGTGTACAAATAAAAAAATTTGTTTTTTATACATTACATGATGCATCATTTGTACATAGAAACTGTATAATTGATGTACATGGTTTGAAATAAATCGTTAATGTATACTCACATGTAACGCTTAAAGCGATTAGCCTAATGAAGACTATGTATTTACAAATATGTAAATATTTATATGCATTGCAGTGTGAAATTATGTGGCAATATATTATTTATGATTATATTACAAATGATTCCATTACAGTTTCTGTGACTTACGTGATATAAATTTGACCTATTGCAAAAAACATATAAATTGATACTTTTTTCATGATTATAATATAAATAATTTTGATGATAAATATAATTTGAAGCGCTATTTTATTTGACTTGTTATACATATTAGGTTTCTAAGAAAACAATAAATAAAAAATGTGAAAATTGATTTTTAATGAGGGAACATTATTTTAAGACATCCATTCCTTTATCATTATTAAAAATAAAACTTTTTAGATGGAAATAAAAAATGACTTAGTATTGTAATAAATACATTTTCATTTATTTAGATTTGAAAAAAATTAAATTAAAATGTATTAATATACTATTTTACACCAGGTATACATTTCGTTGTATATTGTTTTAACCAATTTTTTACTTATACAATGTATTTACAACTTTTGTACAAAAGAGAGAAGATAAAAATGAAATTATTATAGCTACATTTCAGATATAGTAATAGTGGTAAAAAATATTAAAATAATAAATAATCACATCTGTTACATGTGATCTTCTGGTGATTCTTATATTTTTGTACCAGCATGTAACAGTTACAGAAAGGAATTCTTTTTAGTGTGTATATTTTTAAATACATTGATTCTTTCTAAAAGTCAAATGTAATTCATTTAATTTTATTTTTATTTTTTTTACATCTTTTAGGAAACTTAGATTTTTTTGCACCAATGTTTTTATTTAATTCTGCACTAATTTCTTTAGATGTTGAATTAACATCTAAACTAACTGCCAAAAGACTTGCTGAAAGTTTCTCTAATTTCTTATTTTCTTTCCTTTTAATTCTTTTATCTTTTTTCAATTTAATTTTATTATTTAATCTCTGTGCTTCAGTTTTTGTATCATATTTATGGTCTTTACAACAGCGATGACTTTTATCTTTTTTACATTTATTTTTACTTTTTACTGATTTGGAATAATCTATACTCTGAACACAATTTGAAGATTCATCACTTTGTACTACTGTAGAATTGGATTCTAAAAAGTCAAAATTTTTTTTCTTAGATTTCTTAATATGTGGTTCCATTGGTACATCAGCATCGAATTGAATGTCATCAGCATTATCAAATATAATTTCTTGGTCCAGCTTGCGTTTAGATTTCTGTTTTTTCTCTTTGCTTTTTGTTTTATGTGGATTTTCATCTATTTCTTTTAAATGTTTTTTTTTCTTTTTTAACTTATGTTCTTTATTTTCACTTGCATCATCATCAATCATACATGATTTAGTTAATTGATGTGTTAAATCATGTATTTTTCGTTTCACTTTTTTATAAGCTCTTCTTGATGGCTTAAAGTCTTCTTTAATCTGTGTAGGTGGAGGTGGTATTAAACAATCATCATTGTCTGAAGTATTCTCATTAATGAGCACTGATGTACAATCTTCTGCTTCCATAATCATTTTTCTTTTTTTCTTCTTTTTATGCTTTAATTCATTACATAAAGAACTACCTTCACTAGATTTTAAAAATGAAGAAGCAAGTAGTTGTTTTTCTTGTTCAGCTATTCTAGCAAGCTTGCCATTTAAAGTTAGACCATGTCGAGCTCCTTTATGTGCAGTTCGACCACCACATGCTTTAAAAAGTTCTTCATCTGACATTTTAACAATAGTATTATTTATTGCTTCATCTTCAATAATTGCACATGTACTATCTCTAGTCATATTTCCATCCTGTAATGTAGAAGTTTTCAAAAATTTTCCATAATGTAGCTTATGTTTTTTCTTAGAATTTTCTACACCTGATATACTTGATGAAATATTAAAAGCATTTTCCTTTGCTACATTTATAGAAATCTCATCATCTTTTTTATCTAAAACAATATTTTTTAAAGCTTTATCGTAGATTGAATCCCACCATTCAAAATTTAATTCTTTATGTCCAACACCACTTGTATCAAATTTTAATTTTGGTTTTAAAGCTACAGCAATACCATTCTCATTTTTTCCAAGTCCTTTTCCTGTAATCAACGATAAAAAATTTTTAAAAACTAATCATAGATATAATTAAATGTAGTTAATTGTGATTATATCACATGTTAAATAAAAAAAAAATTAATTTACATACATTTTACAATTACATTTGAGTAGATAATATTTATAAATTAATTTTAATGTAAAAACTATTAATATATGAACTTTTCAATTTTAAAGGTTATACTTGCAAAATACTCTTCATGTTTAGCCAATATATTTTAAAACGTATAAATATAAATCATATAATTCTTTTAAACAAAAGAATTCTAACAATTGAAAACATACTTACTTGTCATCAAACGATTTATGAAAAGATAAAAACCTAAGACTCATTTGTTTACTTTTATATTTTCATCAAACTTACCTTCGGTCCAGCCGTATTTTAAGAGTTGCGCCTTTGCAAAATCAGCCATATCTTTATTTTATTTATCAGTAAATTTGATATCGGCATAACATTTTCTTTATGTAAGAAAATTTTCAAATTGTTTTATACTGTATGCAATCACACGTTCGCTTTGTGAAAAATATATTTTGAGTGATACAAATAATACAATAGAATCTGCTCTGAACATGCTTCCGTTCCGTCTCTTGAGGGACACTTATAGCTATATACATGTATTGTCAATTGTGCAAGCTGCGAGATATATCGTTTCAATTTTCGTTCGATTCGATTCAGTTTTTGACTGCGTGCGGCGCCAAATTCGGATATATTTTTTCATGCATTTAAATTAATTTTAATTAATTCATAGAATAAATTTGATGTACAGGATTCATTATGAAGACAGATAAATTAGTTTTTGTTTTTATTATAATAAAAGCACGTCATTACAATAAGTTTATTTCTTGGATTCCTTAGCAGTCTTTCGCTCTGCCGCCCTTTTCAATTGAGCTTTGGGTTTCAGATTGTGTTTCTTTGCGAATCTCTGATTACGCAAGAATTTGAGATCCATCTATAACAAATAATAATAAATGCATGATTTTTATTCAAATTCTTTAATAAATTCATTTCAGACTTAATTTTAACACTATTTACTTTTTTAGTTTTTATTAATATTTATTCTTACAAATCACCTAATTCAATTTCATCAAATAATTGTTTTATCAAAATTCAGAAATGCTTATTTAACAAAAATTTGTTTCTACTAATTATTATTTATTTAATTATTTATAATATTAAATGATTATAATTAGTAAGTACTAATAATGATAAAAAACTAAAGCTCTAATTCAATAGAAAATATTTTGTAATCCTATTTATTTTATATAGTAAGTAGATGTAAAAATAATACATCAATACTTCTAACACTTTCAATGCTAACAATGTGTAAGCATTTTGTTTAAATTTCTTTTTGAAATAAGTAAATAAAAATATTCTAATTTTATTCTTGCCGAGAACATGATTTTTGAGTTGTAAAAAAAACAAGAAAATCGCTTTCTAAAATTGTTTGTTTACATTTTTGTTCCTAACGTACAATTGAAGTGAAAAATTTTACAATCCACATATGGGTCGCACCCCACTGAAAGAATTAAATAATATATAAATATAAATAACAGTTACAATGTATTTTTTATGCAATAAATATACTTTATTAATTTGTTGACTGATCAGGAACTACAATCTTGTCAGCAAAATACAGTACGTAGCAGTTCTTTTTCAAATAATTCATTTATTTTGTTAAACAAACAATTTTGAATTGGGATTATTTCCCTACTTTGAAATTTCAACATAAAAATTTTTTTAAAAGACTAAAAATAAGAAATTTAAAGATTAATCTGTATAAGTATACTTACCAACATTTGCAGTTTTAAACTATGTTCACCAAATTATTATTAAATTATTTTAACATTTTGAAAGTGCAGTGCGATTCTGGGAACCATAAAGAACTCTACTTTTAAATTGAAGCAATATTAACAACTCAATGAAATTAACATAAAATTACAAACATCGGTAAGTATATGTGTATGGATTTACTTTAACTTAAAATAAACTTAATTAAAGTATCGATATTGAAATCCTTAATGTTTAAATGTTTAAACTTATCCTTATTTTTATTCACTTATTCTTTATTTTATAGAATATTAATCGTACTATAATTTAAAGATACTAATCGTATATTTTGAAATAAATTTACGTTTGCAACTTCTAATCCTGTATAAACTAAATTTTAATGTTATACAGATAAAGAATTACTTACTCCTAAAGTAGATTCGTGCCTGTAGCGTTTTGGTTTTTTAATTCCATTACGATGAGCTTTCCTACCTAAAAAGAAATAAAATAAAAAGTAAAAAATAGAAAAAAGACTATACTTCATTAATTTTATATTAACGCATTAGGTACTAAAACATTCAAAATATAAATAAAATGATGGATGGGTACATTACATTATTAGAACTTACTCTGGTTATGATTAGTGTGATTCTTTGACTTGGCCATCTTCTACAGTATTTTGTACAATCTGAAAATTGTCAAATATTATTTATTAAAACTATTATAATCGCTTAAAATTATAATTGAACAAATAATCATAAACAATAAGTGACTGTTAAAATTTAGGTTAGAATCCCTCTTAGCGAAAGTAATAGAGATATGATTAATTTTTGAAACGTTTATTTAAGTAGCTTTCTTCACTAAATTATTTAATGATTACAACTTATATTTAAACTGTAATTAATGACAGTCACAGAGATTGTTTGGATTAAAAAACTTGAAAAGTATTAATTTTACCAGACAGAAACAACGTTCGACCGGAAAAGGAAAACTAGAAAAGAAAAGTAACTAAACTGCGTCGGTAAATCTAACCAGAAATCCCTAGAAAATATTCGAAATCTGCTGATAATTGTTACAAATAATTTAGATTACGTATACCGGTTATCGTTATACCCACTTGCACAACATAAAGAAAGTCTGAATAAATACAAATTGTTAATATTAATTAACTTATAATACAATTTATAACAATTATTACAACAGCAATAACATAAATTTAAAATTATATGAATTTTGAATGATCTGTGTCACGATCTGCATTACCCATATGTTTCAACACATGGTTCGGTGGTAACTAGCTATATATATATAATATATTTCGTGACGTCATGATACAGGCACAACAAAACTTATACATCAATTCTTTCGCTTGCCTCGCAGTGTGTTTGCATTGGTGTTAAGTATAGCTATAGCAATAGCATAAGGCAAGACAAGACTGAAGAGTTGAAGACGGACTATTCACTGTCCGTACAGCCGTACGACGTACAATATCCATGTGCAGTGTGTATCTTGCTTTATATTTTTCCTTTTACGTGTATTTTCAACTTTGGCATTTACCATTTGTACTCACAGTTGGTTACAATTACAACTAAGGAATACGGAACATACACCGTAATGTACATACAGTCTCTTTTTTTCATGTAATATGTAACAAACTGCAAAAGAAGTTATAAGTTAATGTAATAACGGAAGCACTGAACAGCTGAACAACCCGCTGACATTATTTATTTTATTTCTCGTCGAGTAAGTATAGTCGAGAGATAGGAAAAACTTACCTATATTGGTTTTTATTCTGCTAAATACGTGGATTCGAGGATTTATCCGGAAGAGAAGGTGATGAAAGTTGGCTTGTCGTGTACCGATTGTTTATACATCAATGTTATAAAATGGAGTTAGGCATGAATAATTCGCTGTTAGCTGGTGATCCCCGACTGATTGATCACATCGTCGGTGAGGTAAAATCTCAGGGAATCTTCGATCAGTTCAGAAAAGAATGCCTAGCCGACGTCGACACCAAGGTGAGACCCAAACAGAAGCATTGCTCTTTGATTGCTTTTTAATTTTACTCACTGTAATAATACGAAAAATTGAAGTTGTGAACTCTAATCGTAATAACACATTCATTTTATTTTATTATTGTTTATTTGTTCATTAAATACAAAAATAAAATACATTTTATAGTTTTGAGTTTTTTTTATAACTAGAATGAGTGGCACATTGCATTAGTAAAAAAATAAAAGTTTTAAAGTTCTGCATGTATTAATATTTTATTATAAACTATCTTAACAGCAACTACTTTGAAATTAGTGTACAGTGTGTTTGCTTTGAATTGTGGATGATAGTTTTTTTCCCTTGGTCGCTTATCTATTCTTAGAGCATGTTATGTAGCTACATTCAATTTTATTTTATTTTAGTAGGTAAAATCTAATGCGTGCCAGATAAGTATTCATAAGATCTAGTTAATAATTTTATTCTAATGTTAAAATTGACTAGAATGTTCTTTTAAAATGAATATATTTATATACTCAATACGTATAAGTTCAGAGTCATATTTGTTGTTTGGTTAGGAATAACTAAAATCATCATGACATACTTTAAAATTTAACTATAACTATTTATTAATTTTTTTTATTAATTCTATTAATTAATTGAGGAATAAGAATACTTTAAAAGATATAATATGTATAAATTAAAGGGAATGCTTAGAAATCTATATACAATCTTAATCTTAGCTACTGAGGCTACAAGTATATTTTAAAATTCAACTAGTAAGTTACTTCAATGCAATTTAAAAAATTATTTTCTTTGTTCACTATTCATTTAATGAATATTTGTTTCAAGCGTTCTTAATTTTATTCATAATTATTAAAGAACTGCTTTAGTTAACATAAATCTGAGTTATTCTCTGTATACTTTTAAGAATTATCTCATAATTTCTTTTAAATTTAATAAGCTGCTTTTTTCACTTTCTGAGAATTAGATTATTTTCAATATTACAAAAAATTTTATTAATATAAATAGTTGAATTAATTATTCTATATAAAATATTTCTATAATAGCCTTTATACGGTAAATTAATTTACATAAGAACTAAGCATTATTATTAATATTTAATAAATAAATATTTTCTAAAACCAAAATCATAATTTAAATCCAAAATTAAAAAGGAATGTTAAGATTAAAAACTAATTATTTATCATTAAGTGATTTTTTTTATTTAATAAGTGCTACATAATACTAATTTTTATTTCAGCCTGCTTATCAAAATTTAAGAACAAGAGTGGAGGGCTCTGTTAGTTCATTTTTAAATAAACAAACTTGGAGAACAGATTTGAATAAAAATCAACATCGTGAAACATTACGCAAACATATACATGATGCTCCTTATTTGGAAGTTGGTGTTGAAAGGATAGTTGACCAAGTGGTAAATCCAAAGATTTATCCAGTTTTCATGCCCCAAATTGAAGATGTAGTCTACAAATTCTTAGGTATTGAAAGGCCAAAAACACACAAAAATGGAGTCTGCGACTTAAAGGATTTACTTCCTAAAGATTTAGATCCTGTTTCACCAGCATCCGACAGAAATAGTTTAAAAGATGTATCTTTGGAATCTGTGGACGAAAATGTAGGAGAAATAATTAATGGTGATGATCATAAACCATGTGGTAATAGTTTAGAAGGAAAAATGCTAGTGGCAGAATGTTCTCCTATTAAAAAGGAAGTTAATAATCATGAAAATGGTGAAAGTTCCCAGTTAGTGACAAGCTCACCTGTGAAAGTTATTTTAAACAATTCATTCAAATCAGATGAAACAAATAAAACAGAGGAAGAAGAAGAAGATAGTCCAGTTTTTGAACCTATAGATATTATGAATTTAAATGAGTCCAATATGTCAAATGATTCTCATTTATCTGGGATTTCCGAATTAACAAGCCACCGATCTCAAAGTCCTGACTTTATGACTGAATTCTCACGAGATAATTTCGATTGTAGTAATCAAGACTCTCAATTGAGCAAAGTTTCTTCCAATTCTCGATTGTCAATAGTAACCGACTTTGGTTCTTCCAATCATGCCTCTACTCCAGTACCAGAATCTAAAGATGACTTAAAGTATGCCAAAGACAATTTTAAAGCTGTTAGAGAATTTGACACTAATAAAGAAGGTAAATTCAACTTTGAGATTACCAAAGCTAAAGATAGCAGCAAGACAAGTAATTCCTCTAAAGAAAATTCTCATGATGCCTCTGAATACAAGGAGGGTAAAATAAAAGAAGAATCTAACACTAAATCAAAGTATGCAAAGGATAAATACGAGGCTAAAAGCAACCGAGATAAAGAGAGAGACTCTAAAAGACATCACAGCAGTAAATCAGATAAATATTCCAGAAGTAAAAGTAAAGATAAAGGTGCTTCTGATTCACAAGAAAGCAAAGATAATTCAAACAGATGCAAAGATATTAAAGTAAAAGAAACTGAGAAAAAGCAGGATTCATCAAATGAAGTGAAAGATTTGAAGGATTTGTACAAAGAAAAAATAAGAGAGTTACGTGAGAAAAAGGAATTAACAGAAAAAGAAAAATTAGGAAAAGATAACAAGGATGCTATTAAAGTCAACAAAGATTCAAAGGACAAGAAAGATTCTTCATCTTCGTCTAGAGAAAAAGATAAAGAGAAGAAGAGTCATAAATCATCCTCATCATCATCTAGAAGCTCAAGTTATCACAATAGCAAGACTTCAAAAAACTCTGAATCGAAAGATTCCAGAGACAAAAGTAGTAGCAAACGTGACGATCGTCGTCATTCAAATGGAAAAAGTGAATCTAAATCTAGTACTAAAAACAAAAGAGATTCAAGAACGGAAACAAAATCTGAGAGTAGAAATAGTGATAGATCATCAAAAGACAAAAAGCGTAGGGATGATAAAAAATCTAAATCCACAGATGATCACTCAAGTCTCAGAAAAAATTTCAATGATCGTCGTTCCACTGATAGAGATGGTTCTAATGGTTCCAGCAGTAAGTATTCTCATAAAAGTTCATATGGTGCTAACAATTCATCTGGCAAACTGAGTCCCTCAACCAACTTAACCAAGGACAATAATAAAGATAATCACTCAAGTGGTGAAACTTCAGATAATGTCCATGATTCCTTACAAATGATATTTGGTAATGAACATGCTAGAAGTTCAGGTAATTACAGTAATACAGATAACCCACCAAGAAGATTGGATCCAGGCTCCACAGAAATATGTTTGCCTTTAAAAAAGAGACCATTACACAGTGAAGAACCTGTTTGTAGAATCCAAGCAAAAAGACAAAAATTAGAAGATAAAAAGACATCGAAGAGAAAGATTGAAAAAGATATTTTCAAAATTGATACAGATGTTACCAGTGTTCCAGATGAAGAGAGGGTACAGATCATTGAAATACCAGATGAAGAGTATGAACAACCATATCCGGACAAAGAACCTATTATATCTTTGGAAGAGACTAAGAAAATCATTTTAGATGCAGACCCTATACATCCTATACAGTCCAAATTGTCAGAAATGGAACAGTCCATACGACAGTCATTAAATGAAATGATGTCAGATCATAAAATGAACGAGACCGAGGACACCGACACATCTACTAAATTAACTTCTGTTATGGATTCTAATGCTCTGTTAGAAACACTTACAGATGATTCCAACAATGATTTAGAATTTACTTCAACGTCAAACAATAACAATGTTATGACTTCACAAAATGTGAATGAAAATAATGAGAAACTTGAAGAAGATACAGAAATAAAGTTTAAAGAATGCATAAAAAAATCAGAAGAAAACATTGAAAGTGAAATTAAGGAAGAAGAGAATAATAAAGAAAATGTAAAACTGACAAAATATGACAATACAGAAAATGCAGAAGGAAGTTTACAAATAGAAATTTTTTGTGAAAATACCACAAGCTGTACACAAATTCAAGATGTAAACATTAAAGCAGACGCTCAAAAAACTGATGAAGATCTTGAAGAAGATTTAGTAAAATTAACTAATAATTTGACCACAGACATGAAACAGACAAAAGAACGTGTCAAAGCCAATGATGATATTGAAAAACTTGTAGAAGGTATAGAAGACACTATTAAAGAAAAGGTTGAATTAGAAAACAATGATGATGATAAGTCTAAACAAAATAAAGAGATGCACTTGGACGAAATCATAGTAAATGTAAATGATGACGAAGATGATGAAAGTCCAGATGATAATTTAGACGAGTTTAATGAGGAAGATAAGTTAGTGATTGATGAAGAATTTTATGACAAAGAAGATGATGAAAATGATTTAATTCGAACTGAATCAAAAACATGTAGAACCAATAATGAAGATAATATAAAATTAGTTACACCCTATGAAGATGAGAAATATAAAAATTCGGTTGATGTTGAAAGTAAAAATGATGAAAAACTGGAAAATAGAGCTGAGAATAGAACCGAACACAACAAAAACTTGAAGGAATTTAATGTAGATAAAAAGGATGATGCAGCACTTATAGAAATAAAAAAAATTATCGAGAAAGAAGAAGTACCTGATGAAATAATTATAGATAAGAGTGATGATGAAAAACTAGATAAGACACACGAAAATGATAATGAGGTTGAAAAATCTGTAGAATTTAATGAAGCCATTGTACAAAAACCAATAAAAGATCAGCTAATTGATGAATTGGGAAAGCTTAATGAAGATAACAGCGATGTTGAGAAGCAAATAGAAGAAGTTGGAATTATCAATGAAACCATTAAAGAAGACGAAGTAGAAAAATGTATTGACGAAGATGACGTTAAAATGTCAGATTCTCGTAAAATAATGAAAAAATTAAATATAAACGATGAAATTATTAAAAAACCACTAAATGTAGACATTGGATTAATCCCTAAAGTTAATATTGTTGAAGTAAAGGAAAACAGGTTAGACGAAAATATTCAGGATGAAAACATAGCCGAATTTCAAGCAAATGATGACGATGATGATGACGACGACAAGGATAAAGGGGGTGAATTAATTATCATTTGTGAAGAAAAAGAAAAGGAAACCCAAGAATTAGCACTCATATATAATGACGATTCCAGCAGCACGGATGTAATCAATACTTCGTCTAAATTAGAAGCCTTTAAAACTGTTACAAGTATTTATACTTCTCAAATTGAAGAAGAAGCTGAAGATAATCTAAAAGAACATGAGCAGTCCAAAGGTGCAACCAGTTCTAGGGACAACACAAGCAGTGATGTTGAGGTTGATAGAAGTACTGTAGTTACATCGCCAATCGAAGAGGATTGTTACTATCTAGAAAGTGACAACCAAAAATATCTAACATTCAAAAAGTATCTAGAAAAGTTAGAAGCTGATCCTAGTCGAAGTCTAGAAAATATGATTGAAAGTTATGGTGGTGTCGTTGTGCCAACTTTACCCATGGCTGCACCCATTGTACCAGTTGCACTCAAAAGCAAAATTTCCACTAGTCCTATTGCTGACATTCTAATAACAAACTCCAATAACAACAACGATGGATTAACCAAGGAACTAAAGGAAGTCACTACAGAGGAAGTCAGCGAAGATTCTTGCAGTACAGCAAAGAAAAGGAAGTTGGGAAGGATGAAAAAAGCCAGTAGCACTAGTACAAATGTAGATAATTTGCCACAGCTTGAGCCACAACAGCAGCCACTGCAGCAACTGCAGCAGCCACAGCAACTACCACCACCGCCACAACAGCTTGTAGCTGCTGTTGTAAATGGAGAAAATTTTGTAATGCCTTTGAGTCCAGAAAGTGATGTTTCTGCTGGAAGTGAGAAGAATGCTGGAAATCTTCTAAAAGATGAGAGGAGGTAAAACATTTTATTTTGAAAATTTATACTTTATTAATAATAAAATGTAATAAACACTGTATCTTATCAAAATATATTTTTGCCTAATTTATTTAACAAAAAGTATCAAAACAGGTTAAGCCTACATTACAAATTAAAAAGCTTAACAGTTATAATAAAATATAAAAATTACAAATCATTATTTACCAATGACTTGTAGTATACAATATTTATAATATATGGGTAAACAGTTTATGATCTTAAAAATCATTAATGTTTTATTAAATGATTTACTTGGCTAATTACTTCACTGACAAGCCTCAAAAAAAGAAATCCGTTGCAGTAAGAAGTTTAAAACAATTTTTGTATGATCAAAATATAGTCTTAGATAAAATTTCTTTTACATAACAAGTAATCACTCAATTTTGAATGTAAGAAATGTTACATAAGAAAAGTATTGTATTTCAAAGTCCAAAGAAAAGGATAGACTCCCATAAAAAAAGCAAAAGAAATAATTCATTTTTTTAATTTCAGTCGACACCGAAGTAATCAACGCTATTCGAGTGATGACCTCTACAAGCCGCGACCACTGTTCTCTAGCTCGTCCCGTCGCAAGCGACGTTTCCATCAGGCATAGCCGTTGGCCCCGAGCGGGTTGTTACAACGGCAGCTTGCTCCCGAATTTGCGTCCTTACGACTTAGAGAGGCACTCGTCGTATTACGCGATATATTTCTGGAGACTTCGACACCCAGTGCTAAGTGATCTATTGGGTCTCGTACATGGCTCTCGTGCGTCCATGGTTATTTATCTGAACTTTATCACAGACTGTAATCTTTTTATTGTTTTGCTTTTGTTGGCGTTTCATGGTGGTTAATAATTGAGAAAAGCGGTACGCCTCAACTCGCAGATAATCTGCATGAGAACGTAATTATAGTTATTTCGAATACAAGCAGTAGTTATATGTTAAAGTTTGAAAAATGAAAAACGATTCTTCTTTTTAACACTCCTAATCAATAGTATGCATAATTCACTTGATACTACCTCGAACAAAACAATAAGAGTATTTTGAAAACTTTTATATTACACATTACCGAAATATTAACAAAGTAAATAAGTAAATATTATTTATGTAGAAAATACGTGAAGTCATGAATATTTGAAAATTTTATAGACTTTTATATTTGACATAGAATAAATATAAAAAGACTGTATTAATATAAATAGTTATGTATGCAGTTATATTAAAAATTTATATTATATACTTTTGTGAATAGCAATGTTTTTATAAAAGATTATTAAAATGATCTGATTAATAAAACTTAAAAAATGTGTAAAAAGCAAAATAAAATTTTATTTTTTATTACGAAAACGTTTTATTTTTTATATCAAAAAAATTGAAAATTTTAGGTTTTTGTATTATAATATATGCAATCCTTAGAACATAATTAAAATGCTACCATTTTCTTGTAAAGTTAAAAAGAATATGATAAGTAAACTGCATGAAATACTTTTTTTAAATATTTTTAATATAGTAAAAAAAAATTAAATAAAAGTGTTAACTTCTGAAATAATAAAATGAATCTTAAAAGTTCATAAAAAAATAAACTTTAAGAACAAATCCAATATGACAAAAAGTCAATCAAGTTTAAGGTAATTATTCATAAATAAAGATAAATTCATAAAATTACAAGCATTCCATATGTACTTTTCTTTAACCTTCTTAAGTATTCTTATTTATCTCGTATTTATGCCACAAATTTGCATAAGTAAATATATATGTATAATATTTTTATGCAGAGCATTAAATAAAGAAAAGTAGCCTAGAAGACTTAACATTTTTTAATAAAAATCTTAAGTTTTGTAAAACTTCTATTTTTTAAATTTTAACATGTGTCTACTGTTTTAACAATAAAAAGAAAGCTGTTTTAGAATAATCTAAGTATAATTATTTCTTTGTGTAGTGAGACAGATAGGTGATGTACAATCTTAAAAATAATATTAGCATTTCAATCTGTAAGTAAAAAAGTTATCTAAATTGTTTTGGTTAAATATACATTTTCATTTGAAATCTAAGAATGAAAATGCATTTTAATCCATGTCTTTCTCACTTTTAATATTAGTCTTTTTATTCTTTTTCAACCTTGCAGATAAATTTTGTAAATGTATAGATATTATTACAAACGTATCTAGGATTATATAGTGTAACTGACACAATTCTTCTACAATAGGAATAACTAATACCCATATATAGGCAATATGTATGTTTATCACTGTGTGACTGCGTGTTTTTCTTTATTTTTGCGCCATATAAGAGATATTTATGTATAAGAAAATAGGAAAGAACTAATTGATCACAGATATTTATTTATGCATAATCCTTTTCTGTGTTCATTAATAATCTCGTGTTCTACCATATATTACTCAAATTTATTATCCATTTAGTCTATTCTTAGTTAGCAACATTCTGCTTGGAATATTTATTAAGTAATACCAAAATGCCGATCTTATTATATTATATCAAACTAAAATAGTTCCGTACTTTTTATGGAGAAGTTGATAATTTATTTAACTAAACAGAAATTGATGTACTCCAATTATATAAATTCAAGCATATTTGATTACTTTGTGCAATAAGTAAGGTAAATTGTAAGTTAAAATCGGAATTTAAAAGAAGTACATAATTAGATAATTATTGTGGGCACTTCTTTTTACTACGATTCATTTTGAAAGTGAATTTTTATAAAGAAAAATAATGATTTTTTTTCATTAATTAGAATTATTATCTGTAAAGATAGTGATGTGATCAATACTTGTAAATATTAATAGTATTACTGTATAAGTAATAAAAAGAAATCTAATTCAAAGTAGTAAAAAATGTGCATTTATAAAAAACAAATTCTGTAAAATAACAAGCAGGCAACAATACAGTTAAGATCAAAATGTAGGGATAGCATGTATACAAATTGTAAAAATGAAAAATATTACAAAATAGCAATTAATATACATTTTTTGTGTAAGCAATTTTTCATATATTCATGTTTTTTCATAAAATCATTGTCTATATTTTTAAAAATAAATCATACATTACTGTAGTGGCCATTTTTCAGGGGATAGATTAGCGTTTTTCTTTTTGCTTGTAATTGAGTAAGCATACGATAAAAAGGATTGCATAATTGTAAATTATATTATTTTTTTAAAAATTGCAGGCACAAAGTATCTAAAATGACAAAAAATTAAAGCACAAAGGACATAATTTGAAGTTATGTAATAAGAAGAAAAAAAAATCATTTGTCACGTGCTCTCTTGCCACTTTTCAAGCATATTTAAATATACATAAATACATGTTATCATCAAAATGTAGATAAATATGCATAAAAATGGATCTGTACATAAATATTTTATATACTAAAAAATAATTTGAAGTATATATCATTAAGTATAAATATATGTGTAATGTCTGAGTATTTTTAGCTTATAGAACATTGTAAGTTTAATAGAAAATTTGTTACGTAGCAGTGCCTATACAACTTTGATTTCACTGTTAAAAATTTATTGTTAGAACTCTTTCACTTTATTATTAAATTTCATCACCTTTATTGTTAAACCATATTATTTTGCAAATACTTAACAATATAGTAAGACGTATTTGTTATAGATTAAGTAAGAACATGTAAAAAGTAGAAACAAAATGATTAAAATGATAAAGATAAAAATAGAATGAATTCGTTCTTTAGTGAAACGATAATAAAGAACCCCAAATTATTCTTACCCATTGCTATGTTAGCAGTTTTTTCGTACTGTTAATTAAATAAATGTAAAGTATACAGTTTAAATCTTTCCGATCTAAAATAAAAAAGGTACCTAAACATATCGCACTCACACGCCATGCAAATGTACGGTAGTTTTATTTCGATTTAATTATTATATGCAAGATAGCATTACGTATTGTACAACTAGTAAAATTTAGCAACAGAATATTATAATAATATTTAAACTATATACATTATATGTAAAAAGTTAAGCTCATACATTAAGAAAACGCTCATGCCAAAAAATATGCAATCAATAGTTTCTTTCATAAAAATGCATTTTTAAACGATTGATCCACTGCAGCTTCAGCCATGTTCAAATTATTAGAGCTATAAAAACTCCCTCTGATTGGCAAACATTTCATATACGAACGCAATAACTTTACAATTATAGATTAGAACTCACTTCTACCACTTCTATATTCATTCTCTCCTATGTGTGTGTGTAGGTATATATGCTCGGATATTTGGTACAGTGTCATGCAACGGTCTTTTTGCGCTGTCGATTTTTTCGTCCAAATCTCAAGATGCTGTTTGGTATAAAGTTAAGTATCATTGAGACGATAACAGCCAAATGAGGTCTCTGGATACTACTGCCTTCAGATGAGACGGAACCATCCGGACGTAATACATTTAAGTCCACGAGAGCGAGAAAGATGTTCGCGGAGATTTTTTCCGCGTATGTCTCTCTCTGTCTTATGTGAAGGCAACCTGACCCGCGCTATACCCAAGATTTCGCAAAAAAAAAAAGAGTTGTTTACGGATTAAAGCCTACTGCGGTTTAGTCTAAAGGTACACCAATTAATGCAGACTTCCACTGTAAAAGAGATGTAGTATTTGAATTCCATATTACTGGGCTCAAGTTTCATACATATGAATTTGGACGTAACAATAAATATACATGTATAAGTACTCCTCGAAATTAATTGAAAAATAAAAAAGGGGCACTACGGCCTTGACGTCAAGTCGTAAAGACTTCAGTCCCTATACGATGGAAGAGAGCAGTAAAATAAAAGGAGGAAGCGCAAAACTATATGTATACGCGCTGCGAACACGCAACGGCTTTGCGGCGACCTTGGCACTTAAATTACCGAGAGCTGCTCGCGTGCATATGAGTTGTGGTGCTCGGCGGCCGATATCCTCTCCCGGCGAACCCATAATGCAACGGCCCGCGATCAAAGTGTTTCCCCGCGGGTCGCACAATCATTAACCTGCACTCACCGCGATTCACGATATCTACTATGAGGCGCGTTATACTTCACATTTCACAAACTACGCCGAACATAAGTTAATTTTGCTTTCTTTTATCGATTTTTGTGCGCTTCGATTAACGTTGCGAGGCTCGCGAAAAGGTTTCGTTCGTGAGATTTAGTAGCGAAAAAAGTATCGGGGAGGGAAATTCCCTTTATAATTTGAAATATCTTTATAACGTATACGTTTTGAACTGTTTACTAATTGTGTTATGCAAGAGTTATGATATTCCTATAAATCGTTTGTTAGTATTTTTTCGAACAAGAATAGAACAATTACAGCGCTTGAAATAATATTCTATATAGAAGTTTGTACAATAAAAGTTTACTGTACCGTTGGCTACATACCTTGACAGAAAAATATATGCATTTGTGTGTAACGTAATTGTTGAATAAAAGCTATTCAAGTCAAGCACACGTACACATTTAACCGTTAATAATTTAACAATGTGATTCTATACTTAGTATCTTCTTGTTGTACCTCGTACAATTAAAAAATTTGTAGAAAATATGGTTGTGTGCCATAATGGAAAGTTAAAGAAAATTGATGGAGAATCGGATAAGTATACAAAAAAAAACCACAAAAGTAAAGTTTCACAAATTGTTTTAAAAACGGACAATCCTAAGTAATTATGTTTATTGAAAACGGAAGATGGTAATCATTATACCTCATCGATGAGTTAATATAAATTATCCGTAGAATTTTTATTTTGACGGAAACGCATCACTGAAAGTTGTAAATATAAGTACCGGATAAAAATTGTGACGGAATTGCAGTTGGGCATGACCTGTTTAGTCTAATTATATATAGTACCGCAATTAGAGATCAGCAAAAAAGCTTTAGGAACTTTATAATTTTCAGGACTTGACTGCCAGCTATTTGTATGGATCATCAATATTAATGAGAATTAATTATAGAAAAGAGATTTAAAAGAGAATTTCGTTTTGACAAGCAGGCAAAATTAAAGTGGAAAAAAATTCCATTATATACATAATCATGTGCATACATAATAGTGACATAATCTAATGTTTCCTCAAGTTCAAATGATTATTAAACTTACATTCTCACGCATGACTATTGAATATTTGATGTATCTTGCGATTTACAACTTTGTATCATATGTAACGAACTTTCAAAGTTATGTACATTTCTATGCGATTACTACTATGCGCGTCAAACAATCGAATATTTCATGCATCCTCTACTGAACATCATCTGTTTCCACAATCCCAATATGCATAATCTAACTCTTGCCAATTCTCACACGTGTCACTGACCGAATGCAGGAATTATCCCCGCGGCTCCGCCGGTCGGTCAGTATAGCGCAATCATCCTCATTTATCTCGTTTCTTTTTAACAGTCGCTTATCGGCTTCTATAAGAGTGTACGTGACTATCTCGCCGAGATAGTGGAGTCAGATTTTATAATAACGCATGTAGAAAGCCACGACTCGAGCCTCAACTATTATAAGCACACACATACGTAATAGCCGTTGCAGGATATACGTGCAGTTTTCGCTAAATATTTAATCTCGATATTAATAATGGAACACGCTAATTATTACGATCCGATTGTTTTCTTATTGCAAATGCATGCATTTCCAAGTTGGATCATTGTTAAACGCGGCTTTGCCTGGAAATAGACCGATGTATGGGAAAAGAAGAAAAATATCGAGCACAATGTTTATGTCGCGGCAAGACGATCGATAGGTACGTCAATGGATGATGCCTTTAGGTGCCGTCTATTCAGATTTATCGGCTTCTTTAAGACGCCGGATGCCCGATGGTATCGTGTCATTGTTCGGCTGACAAGACGCGAATAGGAATCGATCGAGGGCTCTTCAGTTTTAGGTGAATAATTTCTAAACGTTTGATTATGTATTCTTTATTGCTAATACTTATACCTATTCTAGGATTGTTTTTCAATTTTCGGAATGACTTTATTTCGCAAAATACTTATAATATTTCATTAATGTTTTTAACTCTAAAGTTAAACCATATATAACTGATTCTTATATACAACGGTACAAAGCTGTATATTTAAAAAAAGTTTATGACTCATCCTTCAAAATACTTTGAACGGTAATCTATACTTACCCTGAATATAGTTATACAGAAATAGTTTTTCTCGGTATAGCGATTTTACTACGAAAGGAATTTTCTCAACTAAAGGAGAATCCCGATACTGCATAATATTACAAGGAAAAAGTACCAGTCTTGAGTATAATACTATATAGGTAATCGTTTTTTTTTAACTTTCCCATCTTATAAGGGAGTCCACGCTTTTTAAATTTAATATTTTTTACGTTCTAAGTGACGATGTAGGTTTTGTATTTTTCCTCTAAAGACTTCATTATATATATTCTGTTTTAGTCGGTTAAATTTTTAGCGCGTATTTCAAAATAGAATAATAGAAAAATTACTTATGGGATAAAAATGAAGCAGTATAAATGCTAGTTAATTAATGATATAGTGCTTATAATGAAAAAATTTTGTTGCGTGAATGAGTTCCATTTATGTCTTTTAAAATTTCTCTTCGATTTGTTTAAATTTGAGATAAAGATGGCAAATATATATACTTGAATAAGAATAGAGTTCTTGACACGATTTATCAAAATCATAATCGTACTGTTGCTACCTCCTATATTTGCAGTCGACAACAATGTTTCTAAAAATAATATTAGATTTGTTGAACAAGTAGGGAACATTACGAGACTATTTATGCTATATTGATTGAAATTCAGGTAACAGAATAATTTACCGAACTTTTTTGGTCGACTTGCAGTTACAAAAAGTTTGATTATAGGTAGTCACTTTTTAAAATATTTATTGATTGATGCTGCGAGCTAAATACATTAGATACTCCTTTTAGTAATTATATTTACCTACTATAAATTTTAAGCTGAATATGATATAGGTAGTTGCCCTGCTGTGCTATAAGTACAGTTTATAATAGAAAGTTCTCTTAATAATTTATAAGAACTGTATTTCGTAAACGTTGCGTAAAAAAATTGGATTATTATTTTAGAGAATCCTCAACTAAAATTTACAGAAGTTAAAAATTAAATAGTCATATTAAAGAACAGGTCTTAAAAGCAATGAAATCGCAAGTCATTTCGCGTAAGTCATAATATTCTATACTTTACTATACGAAAATATATTTTCATCGAATATCTCTATCAAGTATTGACAATTCAATTTTAATCTCTCTCAGTAAATACCTACAAGATTAAAAACAATATGTGTAATTGATTTATATTAGGTATTAGCCATTTTGGAGTAATACATTTAGAAAACACGCAATAATAGCTACAAATGAGTAGGGAAAATTATGCTGATCGAAATCTTGGAATGCTTTTTTCGCGATCAATTCATCGTAAGGAAAAGATTTAAATTGTAAATTTGCACACGTCTTGATAGTAAGAAGAATGTTTTCTTCTTTTATGTAGTTATCATAGGTAGATTGCAATTAGGGGAATCGTTAAATTTATTGATTTTAGAATACATGTTAACTTTTTTAACAGCGTTAAAAATATTTTTACAGTTTTACTTATCTCAATGAAAGTTCCTAACATAATATTACGCAAAACTTAAGGACTAGGTAAAGACATTGAAAGTGTCGATTTATCCTTGAGCACCAGAGTTTTTTTCTGCAACTATACATTGTCAAATGGATAACTGCGAAAAGAGTTTTTAAAAAAAAAAGTCGATGACGTACATACGTTTAATTGAGTGAATTTAAAAACTGTCATATTATTTACGACGTTTTTTTTGTATTCTATTGGAAGTCAAATAATACGCTATTTTTACTATATCACAGATGTATTATAGTGATTATTCAGCAACTTTAACATCAGACTCATTATTTTATTTTCTTCTCAAGGAAAACCACAGACGTCTTAATCGACGTGTGTATTGTGTTAGCCGATGCTAAGAAGTATAACAAACAATCGACACGCTTCTATTACGATTCATCTGACAATGTTGATTTTCTTTATCGAATTATGTACCTATTAGGAATTTTTTTTCCTCCTTCAAGATGTTTCTAATAAATTTTACTTAAATTGTTTTAAAAATGTGTTAAAAATGTGCAAGATCAGTTTGTAAACGGATGTATAAAATGCGGTAAGTGGACATCCGTATAAGTATTACGTAAAATCGAGTGATTCATACCCCCTCCCGCCACCTGCCCTTACACGGCAATTATAAGACTATGTATATATAGGGCATAGGTAAAAAACTACGTAAAAAGTCACCCCCTCTCTCAAATTTTGCACGATTACGTAATTCCTGGTAGACAAAAAAACCTGCGATCTGTAACTTGGTCGCAAGAAGTACGATACGGTGTGTGTGCCACTATTTCAATAATTATCATCAGTCACGAGAGTTAAGATTTAAGTATACACCAATATAAGTACTTATCTTGCTTGAATCGATTTCACAAAAATACCTACAATGATGGAAATATTTCGCACTAAATATTACAATAACTGCAATAATGTTTCATTCCTTTATAGTAATAATAATTAATGCCTCTCTTGTTATTGACAAAATTTTCAGATTCACCCGACAATCAGATATTTACTTAAATCACGATGATTCGTATTATACTCCGCAAATGAATCAGAGAGATATCGAACTCACTTGTCAATATGCATCTTCGACAGCAACGTCCTATATATTCCTCTCTCTTATCGGAATCAAAATCAATACAAAATAACATTTAAAGTGTAGTTAGTGTTGGTGAGGGAAAAAAATTCTCCGAGGGACATACTGGTGGAGCAATATATACAATCCATTCGGGCCACGCGCATACAGGCTTAAAAAAGGTCTTGTATACGCACGCGAGTGCACGTTACATCGCCATAACCACGTGGTCGAGTGCGGACAACATCTTCTCGAGGCAGCACATAATAATACCTACATCCTCTCGCTGCGTCTGCGCAACCGCGCAAATTTCGCGAATTCATAACCTCCTCTCCTGCACTCGCCGTATCTATTCATACATATATACATAACCATATAATACATCCGTCTCTCTTTCTCTTGTGCAGCGTGCTCGTTGTACATACGCGCTTCTCGACAACTATTACGTCGTGCGTTGCTTTCTGTCTCTCTCTCTCTAGATTCGCCAATTGTCCGCTCGCTGCGTTCGGCGAATCGCTCTCTTCGATTCAGTCTCTCGCTCTCCACGTCGTGGGCACGCGGTGCAAGCAGCCAAATAATCGGAGTGTATGTCTCTCGGGAGAGGAGAAAGTGCGGAAGAAAAAAGTATAACGGGGGAAAGCGCGCGTGGTGTGCGTGCGTGTACCTCGATGATAATTTTCGCTCTCGATTGTAAGGTACGAGCGGTGCCAGCAAGTGCGTTGGTCTTGTTATTGCGTTGTGAAACGAATGAAGAGTGAGGAAACTTGATGAAATAATCGTTGGTCTAGCACGCTGTGGTGGCAAGGAAAAAGAGAAGATAAGAGAGGTGTGTGATCGTCGGGAAAATCCGCTTTTAGACGAGAAGGCGGAGCGCACACGTTACTCACAACGAGATCACATGTTCTTCCTGCTGGTGTTCTGTTCTTGCTAGACGTCATCTTCGTCGACGGGACTGCCGGTACCTTTGCTGTTTCAACCTTTTACTTTTGGTCTCTCCCTGCTACATTGAGCATGCGGTACTTACGTTCTTCTCAAACTTTCGACTATATTTACGGATAATTTTATTCTCGAGGCGCGCTGCTGTGAGATTATGCTTCTTTTCGACTGTCTGTTCATAGAAATCCCGAAGTCGGGTTATATCAGTTATATGGTAGAGAATATGCGATGAGAGGATGTCGGTAAATAGTAGTGCGTTCCGTCCCGGGTTACCATCTGGACTCATCAAAGTATGGCTGTGATGGTAACCCTACCTTAGACGTTGTACTTGAGAATGTACTTCTTCGCACTTGTATAGTAACCAGAGATTTTTGGTCACTTGCGAGTCGCGAGAGTACTGGGGGCACTGGGGCATCGTGTAGCCGCGTTGCGAGTGCTGTAAAAATGAGCGAGTGTCCACATGCTCTATCAGTCAATAGTGCTAATTTATCAAGCGTGAATGAGCTTTTTTCAAAATGTATAATCAACGTATATAGACGCTTATAGAAGGCTTTTCTCTATGGGCGCTGGGGAATCAAAAGTTTTAGCTCTGAATTAACCGCGAAAAAGGACCACGCGATACTTCACGTGGTACTCGTGCTATCTCTATCGCACATGTCAAGCTCAACACCGCAAAAATGAGATTTGTTTGAAAATATTTACTAAGTATAACATTTGATAATAAGTAAATATACGTGTGAATTAGGTTTCATTCGTAACTCAAAACATTTTTATATAAAAAGCAATTAATTTAAATATTTTATTTATTTATAAACAGTATATTTCATTCATTTAATTACTGAAATTTAATTATGCAAATTAATATACTCTCACTGTTACTTAAATTTCATTTATAATAATATTTTAGTTAAGATTTAGCTTACATTTTAGTTTGTAAAGTTATTATATTAGCTGAGAGATAAGAAAATTTAAATTAACAGTTTTTTGTTGAGAATAATCATGCCATTGTATTCTGTAAAAAATGAGATTTTCAATAGAAATAAATATTAAAATGTTTATTATTGTATATTAAAAGGTTTACATTATGAATTAAAATATTTGATAAAATTTTCAAGTCTTAAAAAGCATGCAAGTTGGATAAATGCAATAACAGTTTAGTAATTGCTATGTTAATAATTTATTCACACATACTTGTTTACTAAGTTTGCTACCCCACTCCGTACTTTAGGAAGAGAGAATATCGCAGTACCTATACACATTTCCAAGTGATACCAATACGAAGAGATACAGTAATTGCTTTCAGATTTTATAGAAATACTATGAATGCCGAGGTTTAATTTAGTTATAGCTTTATTGATTGAAATTGATACATCGAATATAGACAATTAAGTTCCAGACTGATTATAAACTCGAGAAATAATACATGCAATTAGGAAGAATAACATATTTTTAAATCTTGCTATTTGAAATAGGATCAATATAAGTTGAATCGAATGTTGTAGCGTATGCCATTGTAGTGAAAGTAACAATGTTATAGTTTGGGTCTGCTAATCCATCCATGTCTGCACCACATCGTTGATGATGACGTAGCGGATACGGAGTACGTTGCAACGGTTGTCGAGAGTCCGCTTGATTACCTTGCTCATCTCGAGGAGCGCTTTGATTATTCTGGGGTGGAACATCTTCGTCTGATGTATCTCCAACATTACATCGCCGCCAATTTCATGATGAGCGCCTTCATCGCCATTCTGTTAGAATGTTCATTATTACCTGAATCATCATGAATTTATTCATCTTCAGGTATGCCGAAAACTCGTGATACCAGGGTTTATTTTCAAGGATTTCTATATCCGCGGGCGTAATTTCAGCGCGTACTCCAGGAAAACCTAAAATGAACATCTCCCGAATCTGTTATATGTCTTCTGGAACAATTGGCTTCAGCTGTTCATCCAATAATTGAGATTCCATTCATTTTGTACGTACGGACCAGGCGTCGATAATTTCCAGCATCATTAGAAATACAGTTACATTGCATTAAATCATCATTAATTTTATGCAAGACATTCACTCTGGACTTGAACGTTGAAATTGCATATTCCTAAAATAGAGTCCTTATTCAACAAAGAACGAGCGATTGTAGGATTACGATACAGATAAGAAGGGACCAATCTCGAGAGTGAATCTGGATGTTTTTCAACATGATTTGAGAACATTAAAACTTCATTTGTATTTAAACAATGCATCAAATAGGTACCTGAATATCCGAGCGTATGTCAAGTGGATGTCAATCATTGATAGTACGAATAGGAACGAATTAATCGCAGCTTCGCCAAATAATGTGCAAAAAAACATAGCACGAAACGTTGGAGAAACGTTTTTAGAACGTTTCTTTGGGAACTTAGAAACGATTCTCTGAAAGTGGAAAGACGTTTCAGAAACGTTGTATAAACCTTGAAATGTCCGCTTTTGGTGACTCAGGAAAAATGTTTCTTATAGAAAAATGAATTATAGAGTTCCTTTGGTCACGTTACAGAAATAATTCACATACATATAAGAAACATTTTACAAACGTTTCTAAAACGTTTCCTGAGACATCAAAAGCGGACATTTCAAGGTTTCTGAAATTGCATTGCTTTATTCGATTTCACATTGGCGGCTATCTAATCCCGCGAATAAACGTTGTGATATGGCTGAACGAAGAAATATGGCTGCGTTCGAATACGAACCGTTAATTTAAGGTTGTATAGGCTATACCATCAAATCCAAAAGTTAGTCAAATTTAAAAATTAAGCTTTTATGATTTGAAAGTATATTTTTATACAGAGCTATACTAGTATTGAAGATCGGAATCGGTTAAAATTGATTTAAATGTGTTTTAAAGTATTTTCTGACTATATGAAGACTCATTTTACAAACTTTTGGCTGCAAATTTGCCCTTTTTTAC
>UELU01097140.1:0-15112 GCA_900490025.1 Megastigmus dorsalis
GTCCAATAAACCTCATATTGCACAGAATAATTAATTATAGTTAGCACTAGGGTACCTAACTCTTAATATTTCTTAAAATTATAAATAAAAAAAGTTACACGCAGCAATAGGCATATCCATAATTTTAAGGTTAACTTTCAATGAATAAACACCTCTTACTAGTTCCAAGTTTTTGTAAAAACGATAAACCATAACCACATGAAATTACACAAAACGATTTATTATATTGAGAACTAGAGCAAGTAACTCTCAGAATTCATTTTTACCATTAATAGAAAAAGATATAATCGAATAAAGAAATACGTTTATTGCTCCGACATCCCCTTAAGCGTAGCTAAAGAGGACTAAGAACAAAAAAGTTTCTAAATAAAAAAATACAAATTTTAAAATAAAGTTCAACCTTTTAAACAATTAATTTGTTTATAACTTTATCGACCACTTTTTCGGCCGAGAACCCTCGAAATTCGGATTCAGCATAAAAAAATACGTCCAGAAAACTTGGGTTCTCGCGGAGACCTAAAATGGCCACGAGGTGTATGGTCGGCGCCTAGACAATATTGGAGATCGACTGATCAAATTTTAAAAGATGTAAAAAGAAGACGACAATATAGTATTTTAAACATTTGATTAATAAATATACATGAATATACATTATCCTATATTTAAACATATAAAAAATTTGTAAGATTAAATTATTATAAATTATTTGAATACAACTTTTATTTTTTTATATTAATATGGAAGTTTTATTTGAAATTAATATTTTTATGTAAGCAACTGATTATGATACAATTTTGGTCCAATACATTCAAAACTTTATCTATAATGCCTATATAATTATATTTATTGTACTATATAAATATAATTGTATGCATAAATTTCAGAGGAAAATAACTAATTCTTTAATTGTTATAAATGTACATGTTATTTTTCGAAGATTTAGAAAAATTTTTAGTCCTCAATATGGTATGTGAGCATGTTTTCATATTTTAAACATATGTGTATACATATTTTAAGCAAATATTGAACCCCTACATATTAGAAACCTATATGAAACGTTCAATTATTGTACCTCATGCAAAATAATCTTTTACCAACATTTCATTCCCAACCTTCTACTATATGTTAAAATTCACCTTCGACATTGCATTAATAATAAAAAAAAAGAAATTTACTGAGCATCACAAATGATAAAAGAAAGAAGAATTATACAAAAGGTAAAAAACGTATGCACCTCAAAGGATTAACGAAAAGAGAAAAGGAAGGAAAGCGAGTTAGCAGCTCGCCAATAAAAATGATAATAGGAACACACCGAGATAAGAAAGAAAAAAAGTGGCGTGCGTGGCGTATAAAGATGGAAATCGCAGTAGCCGAACACTCGGGAGAAAAGAAAGAGAAAGAAGAACAAAGAACGAATGGTATTAGGATAGAACAAGAAAAAAGGGAACAGAAAGAAAGAAAGGAGAGAGAAACGCAGTAAGGGACGCACAAGGAGATTAACGAGGATCGCGAGGAAAACAAGTGGCCGCCAAATGAAAAAAAGAATTTCTCTCTTCCTCCTCCTCCCGACCAACTTCACCCCATTTCTACTGGACTCGAAGCTCGTAATTTTTGCGTCAAAGATGCGCCATTACCAAGAAATACAGGAGAAAGCCAAATCGAAGTGGAATATCGAGATGATGATGGACGGAGAAAAAAGGAGTGCAGCAAAACAAAAGCTCCCAAACAGTTAGATGAATTGGTAGATATTATTTAGTTTCTAAGCACCAATTTACCAAAATAAAAATAAAAATACTGAATATGTCTAACGTAAGAGAAATGAGAACATTTTTTGGTTAAGGTATAGTCAAAGATATTGATATTTTTATGTACTTGAAGAGATTAATTAATAAAATCGTTTTATTTTTAAGTATTTCTTCTGGTGGAATAAATATATGATTAAGAATAGGGAAAAAATGAAAAAATTGGGAATATGTACATCTCTGTAATTTCATAATTGATCAATTAATTTTAAGGAACATTTTTTATAACTATGGTGTATGTAAAGTAAAAGAAGTGATCGTTAACCCTTCTCTCGAGAATGAAGTATATTCGAATGTAAAGAATTCATTTTTAAAAAATTAGTCAAATTGTTTTTATTAACACTTTGTACAAATATTAAAAATATTTTCGAAATACTAAATAAATTTTAAAGTGTTCATAAAAAGTACTTAACCTTTAGGCTTCGGGAAATTTCAGTACTAATCGGCCTCTCATAACGTGCAAAATGTATACATAAGGTCACTGGATATCTCAGGTAGCGTCTCCGACCTGACTGCTGGTCGATATATCGACCACCCCCGCAGCGTAAAGGTTAAGAACACATTAATTACAAAAAGTAAATTTTTATTATTAGTTTTGAATAAAGTTTAAATTTATTTGTAATTTCAATAATAAATGAAATTTAAAAATTATTTATTAAAATTTCTTGCTCAATTCTTGGCTTTTTTTTTATAAATATAAGTTTTAAAAAATGTATTGTTATATTACTTAATTTATTCATAATATATATATTGGAAGAAATATTTAAGTTTGAGAAAACGAAGTGCCAATGAATTAGCAGCATTTTTTGAACTTTGATAATAAGAGTAAAATACCTCATTATCTTCGAATCTCTGCCTTAAATCATTTATCTATTTTTTTGACGGACTCGTAGTTTCTAAACTTTTTATGCATTTGAAAATAGTAAAAGGGTAACATGGGATTTCCAGTGATAGGTCAGGTGCCTAAAATATAATAGTCTGTAGTTATTTTCTATTTTAAGCCCTATAAAAACATGTCCAAGTAGAAGCCATTCATATTGATTTCTATAAGGCTTATGATATAGTTAGCCTCAAAAGACTTCTTGAAAAATTATAGAGTAGTGACATTCGTGGTTGTCTACTGCAATAATGACTTAAATCTCACTTAGCATCTCGAACATATGTGTGAGACTATTTAAAGTCACTTTAGCCTTTGTATATGGGTGGTTCTGTGACAAATCGACCGGTCAAAAAATCGATTTTCTTAAAAATTTGTCAGGACTTTCTATTCCACGGCACGAATGTCTGTGAATTTTTTCAGATTTTTTCAGCCATTTATTTTCAAGTTATAGCGGTGCGAAGTTGGTAATTTTCGCTTTTTTTGTGTTTTTAGCCTATTTTGGCTGATATATAGCTCCTCGGGGATGCATTTTTCACAATAACATTAGATATGGTTTTTGATACGAAATTTCCTCTACTTTTTGAAAAAAATACTTTTAAAATGATATGTCTATGTATTACCTATCTAATTGGCAATTTAAACTTTAAAATTCAAAATTTTTATCGTTAGTGCATAAAGTAACAGTAACCGTGTGTAAAGTGCTAAATTTACATCACGAATGCATCTACGCACGAGTACTCACTTAAAGAACTCGAATAACACGAAATTTTTATAACAGAGACGTGGAGAGCACTAGGCAGATTTTTGTGAAAGAAGAGTCTGAAAAGAAAAAAAGAGCGAAGACGCAGAAGAGACTCGGATTCCTTTAATTATTTGAATGCAAACGTAAACTACGCCTTTTTTACAATAACTTAAAGTTTAGTCATTGTTTGCTTTTAGTGCCTTATCTCAAAAATACCCTAAATATGGTAAGGCACGGCTCTGACAATGCAAATGTTTGCATGAATGGTTTCCTGGATTTCCACAAAATACGCAATTAAATTTAGAAACAAAGTACTAATGCAATAATGATATAAATTTTTATTTGGAACAAAATAAAACATTTTTCTAAAGGAAAAAACCTACCAATTTCATTTCTTTGTATAAAAATACTATTTTTTATCACCGCGAGTCGGACTCCATCCCACGTCTCAAAGTAAAAAAGCTTTAAAGTTTCGATCTTAAAAAAACTACCTATTATGACTATTTAAGATACAGGAAATTTTTATATTTACACTTGATAATGAAATCAAAATATTTTTAAAGTAAAAATCTGATCAATCCCAATAAGTATTAGAATAACATTACTACGTACATAACAAACTTCAAAACTTAAGTAAGAAAGGAAAATTTCATGACAGTCGACTGCGCTACTTGTCGGTTAACAATCACAAGAAAAGAGAGAAAAAAAAATGAAACTTCAAAATTCCATTTCACTTGTCCGAATTGAGCTACATATATTTCACCGCGGTACTCTAAGACGGAAAAATTTTAATTCAAATATAAAAAGACCCCCATTACCGACTTCAGTTTAGTAACATAAAATAAAAGAAAAAAAAATCTCCCGACACATGAGAGCCACGACAAGAACAAGACTCTGTCAATCATAATCGTCAAATTTCAAGCATTATTGAACCACCACAGACAAAAAAAGTGGAGAAAATGGCGAAAGATGATATAGAGACGAGGCAACAAGCGGGGAAAAGAGTGAGGGGAAAAAATAGATAAGTAGGAGATGGGAGCGAAAATCGATCCTCAAAGGCTTCCGGATTCGTGGCATCATCGGCGAGACAGAGAGGGAGAAAAAAAGAAACGCCCACACACGACTCTCTCGTATATATACCGGCCAAGACGATGATATTCATTCCGGGTATGAGCGGAGCGACACGTGCGTACGAACACTCACGCACGCGCGCATATACGTGTACACGTGACACCGAGCGAATCGCTCGTGGATGGAAATTCGTCTCTCGTGTGACCTTTTGAATTTCACCGAGTCAATTCCTTACCGTCACTCACGGGCACTGTTGCCTTGTCTCACTTAATTATCGTGGTTATAGTTGGACTAGGAATTATTTTCCCCTTTATTTCTTATATTTTTAGATTCTTTTGTCTTGCACAAATAGTAATCGCTTCACATTAACAAGTTCGAAAATCGTGTTTTACCTAATTATTAGTTCTTGGAAAGTAACAATTACTAAATCAATAATTTTTTATTTAATACCGTTGAAATTTTAATTCTCGTTTAAATAAAGAAGTTGAGATTAGACAAAAATCTATAGAGTAAAATTTTCAGATATATTCTTGTTCTTTGGAGACAAGTGCGGTCTACTAATCTTCAATCTGACATTTTTTTTTCTCTTCGCCGCTTCCTCTTTTTTTTCTCTCAATTCAAATTAAGTAGCTAGCACTCAGACATTTAAGCCTACAAAACCAAGGTCACAAGCCGCCGGAGTAACCACACAGAACCCGATCTATAATTCTCGCAAAACGCAGAGAAAATCGTGACAGGTTAAAAACTTTTAAAAAAGTCGACAGGGAAAAAAGATGTGAACAACTAAGTAGTTTTTCGAGCCAGGCTCAACGCGCGACGAATTAAGGTTTTTACTCAATTTGAATCTAAATTAAAGAATAAAGACAGCAATATCCAACAATACTTGGTTGGATATTGCTTAGATATTTCTTATATTTACTTATTTTTATTTCCGTTTGTGGAAAAATGACTTTTCGTTATGATAAACTTTTTGGTGACATTATGATAAAAATTAAAATATATTTAAAATATAAAATTTAATTAAAAGTGATATGTTAGAACAAACTACATCCTGTATAAAATTCAAAGAAATGGAGTTACAATAAAGTCAATGATAACATTGAAAATAATAAAACTTATGGAGCACAAAAAAAATTAATAAAATAAACAAAACTAGTAGAATTATTTCTACGCTAAAGTTAAATAAGCTATATTAATTTTCAATGAAAGGGCTTTAATTTTTTCTTGGAAGTCTTTTGTTTTCAAGAGAAAAATATTCGTAACATATAATGTGCAAAAAGAACCTTACATGCAGAATTCTTCTAAAACCAAGCAATAATATGTTTCATTTAATTTTGAATATTACTACTTTAAAAAATTAAACCCATAGTAAATTAGATAATAAACCCGACTTTTTGAAGAATTTATTTTTCGAAAGTTATTAACATATTGGGTAAAACTACCTATTCAAAATTAAGTTAATATATGTTATATATCTTATAAGTGACTTTTTTATGCATAACAAAGGAAGGAAACATCTAAAGTATATTACATACATTTTTATATAATTTTTTAATTTAAACGAGATTACAAAAAACCTTGATAAAGATTTATGTAATAAAAATTTAATTATTTGATAAATTTTCTTGATGCATAAAGCCACTAAAAAATGGAAAAAAGTAGTTTGATTATTACTTTTAATTTCATGTCTGACACAAAGCTCGTAATATATAGTCCTATAAAAAAGGAAATGAAGTTCACGTAAATTATTGAGAGACTTAAGGTTTTTAAGATGAATTAAAAAAATACGACAAAAAACGAAATAAAATTTCAATTAATCCTCTTAATATACAAGAAACATTATTTTTCACCATTACGTAAATTTTCGTCCCAAAAAGATGTTTAATTATCAACAGAAAATATCAACAATATATTTTTGCGCTACTTATATACAAAAATAGAATAATCATTGTCGAGAAGACAATGAAAAGTGGACGGCAAGACAAAAGGGAAGAAGAAAAAGATCTGGTCAAAAAGGGAACAAAGCAACGGAAAACGCCCTACAGCGCCTGTCAAGCGGCGATAGCAGTCTCTACGCGGATCGAATTTTCCGCGCACTCGTATATACGAATTTTCTTTGTCTCGATTTTCGCCCTGGTCACTCGTTACCGATAGCGACGCACAAACGCACCCACACACACACACTCACAAACGAAGCGAGCCGACACAACAAATGTATTTTCTGACTTTTATAAAATATTCTGTGTAATATTCCGTTAATCAAATCCCATTACAATTAAAGAGAAAACATTTCAGTTTCTAAAAAATTTAACAATAATTGTATAATAATATTAATTTAACAATAATTTAATAATAATAACGAAAATTTAACAATCGTGAATAAAATATCTTAAAGTAGATACATAGGACAAAATGAAGCATGGTTTTTCATATACATTTAAAAAAAAAGATTAAAATTTTAAAGAATTAGATATACACAGTTTAAATATGTAGATATTAAAATTAGATTACGATAATATGAGTTTTATATTCTCAAAATATTATTTCCAATTAACTTTAAATGACTGCAATTGTAAGATAACGACTGGATTCAATTGAAAGTTCATTGAACGGAAGAATCATTCGAAACGATTTTAATTACTGTTCAAATAAAAAACCAAATACAATATGCCCACGTGTATCTGCTTATGTAAATTATTAGTATTATTAAGCTTCTTTTTGAAGCTACACAGTAATTTAGGAAATATAAAAAAAATTCTAAATAAATACATTTTCAAAAGAATATTATTAATCGCAGCAAAGGAGTTAAAAATACTTAGCATGTTTCAAGGAAATTTCAAGATAATGTTTGCAAAAATAGCACTACCAACACTTATTTCAACTTGAAAAATTAATAAAGATTCATTAACTAACACTTAGAGCTTCAAATTAATTTAAAATTTTTTAAGAAACCTTAGATTTATATACATAATTAAAAAAATATTAATTACAAAAAATAAAAATTAAATGTACATTAAAAGTAATAATATGAATTATACAAATATCTTTATTTATTAATTTTATTATTACAGTACTAACTATAATATCACAGAATATTGTTATTATGGTTATTGCTAATCTAAGAAATCCTATCGAAAGCAATTATAACGCATAACGGAAGATCAATATACAACTGCAACAGATCTATAATAGCTAATACAGGAAATATCAACAGTTCAAAAATGTGTAAAGCAGCTCGCGTATCAAATATTTCATTTTTGATGCATTGTGCGTAAAGTCACATTTTACACCTTGCACCAATGTTGAAAAATGCACTTTTATACCATCAGTATCGAAAAATAATGTTTGCACCTCGTGTATAAAACTTTACGACTTCGTCAGCCGTTGGGCTGAACGATCATACGTGGGCGTAAACATTTACGCCCATGGTACGAAAAAATACTATTTAGTAAAAAAAAAAACAGCGAATCTATCTATATGCCGCAAAAATATAATAAAAAATTCCGACTACCGGTTCTTTATTAAATATTTCAAAACATAAAATCTGCAGCAGCACCCTGTTAAATCATGAACCAGAAGATATGGTCGGGCGAACCTATTTTAGCCTCGGATCACAACCAACTTCTGTCAGAAAGTTCACCATAATATGACTACATTATGGTTAACTTATGTTAAGTACCATGACAGATGTTTATTAATTTTATATTAACCTTAAATTTTATAATATATATTTAAAAAATTATTACCATTATTTACTTATAATATTGTAAATAATGAGATTTTAATTAATTTAAACTATTTTCGTGTGATCCAATCGCCAATTCAGAATCATTCAATTACTTTATCTGTAACCGTAATGTAATAAGAAATATGGCCATAATTTGGCAATAATTCTATTGAAATTAACTGAAATTACGGCCATATTGTTCAGCATAAGGTGGCCATATATGATGAATTTTCCCATTATATGGCCAGAACTCCATTAATTTTTTTCTATGGCTTGCACGAGACGGTATGTATATTCAAAAAAAATTCGCTTAGGTTAGAAAACCCCAATTTTGATGTATATATTAACAGTCGTCGATGCCGCCGCGGGCCGCATACTTGCCTGTGGCGCGCGTCAGCGATGATAATAATTGAACGATAGTGCCAAGATACAAAAATACTTACAAAATCATAAAAAACTAAGCGTCGTATGAATGAAATTCAATTCGTAATAAAAATAGAAGGTGTAAACGATAAATTGTCAAATATTAATTTCCCGAAACGCTTTTTGCATCATGTTTAAATAAGTAAGGGTGTACTCTGGTTTTCCAGATATTTTATATTTTTATAAGATAAAACAGAAAAATTCAAGGATAACTCTTGTAAATTAAATAGTAAAAAGAATAGTAAATATTTAAAATGCTTGTAAGCAATTAAATCTGTTAAAAATGTAAGCTTTATGAGAGAAAAATAAATATTTAGAAATTGTAAGATAACAATTTAAAAAAATAAAATATATCTAAGTATAAAATTTCGAAAAATCAGTAAATAAAACAAATTAGAGTATAAAGCTTCATTTTGACATAAACACGGATGACTAATGAAACACAAAAAGACATATTTACGAAACTCAACTTAAAAATAGTGTCTATTCTGTAACTCTCTTAAAAATAATTTATAACCCTGCGCGAACACCAATATATTCACCCCAAAATTACATAATTTCAAAATATTCAAATTTCAATAAAATTTCAATTAAGGCACATTTGTACTTTTTCACGTCCATACTTAATATTTTTTTTTGCTGCAAACTCATTTTTACTCTACCTTCTTAATAGAGCCGCTTTGCAATTTTTTAATTCATCTCCTTGCCATTGTTCATTGGGTATGCACGAATCACACTTTGAATAATAAGTCGCTCTAAAAAATGTGCACGTCCTAGCAAACGCTTTTTTACCACAATTTTTCCTTGAAAAATTATTTAAACTCCCTCTAAATCGAGTGACAAAAAACGAAAAGTGTCAAAAAATGATGGATTTGAAGATTCAATCAGTATTTTGCAAAAAAAATCTATTTTTCTCCCAATTCTCTATCGAGCGACACCTGGTATTGTCATAATCGATTTCATCGACTGGTACAGCACAAAAAATAGATTGAATTTGAAAACAAAAATCGTGATGGTCAGTCGTCTGCCTTACATGCGACATTACGTAAAACTCGCATCAATCGCTCACACGCAAGAGAGAGAGAGAGGTGAGAATGCGCACATCGTACATTCGTTTAACCTATTCGCATGAGAGGTTATGAAACTGGGCAAAGAGAGAGAGGGGAAGGGGAGAGGGGCGTGTGCGCTTACTTTTGTGCCATGCAGATATTTTGGAGTGTAGCGGAGCACAGCCATGCTTGTGTGTATACCGAGCGAACAAAGGAAAAATCGACCAACTCCCTGTCTCTCTCTCTTTCTCACTCTACTCTCTCTCTTACACACACACACACACACACACACACACACACACATACACATACACGCGGGCACGCTCTCTTTCTCTGGGATGGGAGACGAGTCGAATGATACGAACGCCAGGTACCTATGCTGCATTTTTGCGTGCTACTCTTTGACTTTGTTTCGCAATTCAGCAAAGTTAAAAAAACGTGAATGTTTTGAGATTAATAATTTTCGATTTGTAGGTATCTCGAAAAATTTTGATAATGAAAGAGACTTTTGAAGTTAATAAGTTAAATATAAATGTCATCTTCTATTCTTTATTTAACTCAGACCTTAAACCTAATTCAAGAACCGTTATATAGTAAACACGAAAGGACTAGAAGATCGATAATTTTGAATGGGATTTTTATACAAAGGGCCAGGCAGTTTCTTATAAATCATAAAGCTACACCATAATAGTAATTGATAAACTCGCTATGTTGATTTATGTACTGTATATAAAGTTTGTTACGCTACGTTAACAAGCATGAATTGATATTAGTCACTCTTTATAGCAAGAAGTAGAAACAGTTGCGAAACTAAACAGAAGGATGGCTTTTTACCTCAGTACCTTACATGACCAGAATGACGTAAGGGGAATATGTAAAAAATACAGAAAAATATCTAACATGAGGACTGGCGGAAATCGATCGAGAGGACATAACTTTTTCTTTTACTGCCTGGAAACTTTGCTTTTGTTTTGTCTCCACATGTTAAACAAAATATGTGCAAGGAATCTGCATATAACCATTCTTTACATAATCAATTGGCGCTATATGAATATTGGTCCCATAGTTTAGTTCTAATTTGAAAGTCTACTTTAACTAATTTTTATTTATTTACGACAATTATAATTTCAATTATAATTATTAATTTCAACGAAAATTAAATGAAAGTTTATCTCTTACAATAACAATTATAAATACTATTGTTTCAAGCTATTCATCGATTTCATTTATAAAAATGGTTATATAAGAAAAAAATTTTTAACTTTTTTGTTAAGGAAAGTTTAATGTTTAATAAACATATAATATGTGTTTAAAAGACCATTAAATTACCTACAATTCAGAGTATTATTTTTTGAAATTGCTTGCGTCGTTCTTTTGTTATTTCGAAATATGTCATTTTTTTAAACTATGGTTATAACTATAGAATTTCTTTATTAATCATTATTAAATTTCACTAAAGTTTATAGATTATTGTTAGCATGAATCTGTTAAATTTTCAGGAATTAATATTTTATATTTTTTGAGAAATTAACAATATTATGAAAAAATTCGGTTTTCTATCATTTCGATAACGAGTGCAAAACTTCTCAAATCTTTTCAAAATTTTATATATAAATAGCATTTTTGTTCCTTGAGAGCTGCATATTTTTTATATAATTACATTTTGTCAATAATTTTTGAAGATATTTAAATTTTTCTGATTTTTAAGATATAAAAAAAATTTATATTTCAATAATGATATAATGGAATTTATTGTTTAACATCTCATTTTATTTGTATTTTCACATAATTTTAAAATATAATTTATTAAATTATAATTTTTAAATATTTGGTGAATGAAATTTGTTTAAAAAATTTAGTTTATGTTATAATCGAAGTTTTTATATTTTTGCATATAATTGAAAATTATTATTATTTTTGAATGTAGAAAACTAATATAAACTTTATAAATTTATTTTAAATTGTAATAATAATTGTGAAATTTAAAAAAAAAATTTCTAAATTTCTTCTATAATTTTTTAAATATTTTTAAATAGTTAAATTACTTACTTTATTTATAAATTATATAATAAATGTATATTATAACAAAACATTAAGTTCGAGGAAGCTATAAGTGACAATGAATTGGCAGCGGTTTTTCATTTGTTATGAAATTATCGAATTATATTTGAAACACAAATCCACCGGATTATATACTTATTTATTAAATTCCTTATTTCTGTAATTTGTCGATCACTTATCAATCCTCTATACACATATGAATGTTTACTTACGTGTTTTGAGCGTATACAGATAATCCTCCCGTAGTATTTAAAAGACTCCACATCAATTCTAATTTGATTGTTGTTTTTTGTCATATCATGTATCAGTTTTACATTCATAAAATATTGATTTTTCAACTATTTTTTATTTTCGATATGTTCTTGTGACATGCGAAACGAGTACCTAATCACTACTTTTATTCCAGGGTACATACTTTATTATAGGTACATTCAAATAGTAAATAAATTATTATTTCTGTTTACAATTTTCGATATTAAATACTTTCATAAATAATAACAAATTTAAATTTACCACATATTACTGTTAAATCGCACTTGCGCCCCTAACGGCTGGATAACCCTCATTATATTTAGAAAGTATTTCTTCTCCTTTCAAATGTTTAAAAAATTTATATAGCAAATTACTTATTTTACATCAATAGGAGAAGTCATTTTCCCGTAATTAATTGAACCTAGGATTACACCGATCAAATCAGCAGTAATACAAGAATTAGATTGAAGTATTCAGCTTAGGACTTGTTTTAATGCCCTTCACGTGTCTCATGAATAACTTTTTTGCACTAAGCATCATGACTTAAATTATTTTAAAGTGGTTTTCTATATTGCACTATCAATTAAGCAGCGCTTCAAAGTATAATAGTATTAAAATTGAACGGTTCCGTTAGTCTTCTATTGGTTTAAACTGATAATTTTATACTGATAATTCATTTTCGTTAAACCAGATGAATGGTTAACATCATAAATCCTAACACGATTATTAATACCAACAGTCCTACTAACAGAATATAACGTTGAAAACTACAAGCCTTCAAATTTAAAAAAATCTCTGTTACATATTTTTTAGCGAGGACCAAATGAACAAAAACGGCTATACTATATCAATTCCATAAAAATCCAATACTCCCAAAAAGGATTTAATGCTGTACTGGTTAGTTACCATTACCGACATCCCATCCCTATCCAATTCAATAAATTTCATTTTTTTTCTCAGCGTCTAACAACGGAAGTTAGAAAATTTCAAGAGACAAATATTCGGTTAAGTTAAAAACTGCAAAAGGAACATATATACAACCACTTATAAAGAAGAAAATTGAAGAAAAAGCTAAGCATATTCAAATGATATCAATTGTTTAGAAAGTTATCCAATATTGGTTGAGCGATGAAAATGTAATAAACTGAATTCTAAATACAATTTTTCGCAAAACAGAACGTAATTTTCATTCTTCAACTTGCACTAGAGAAAATCTTAAATATTAAAAGGCATTAGTGTATGAAAATAGAAAAGAATAAAAGTAAGGGAGCATACAGGCCCCAGCGGTTCATCAGCCATCCCTGGATCATACGATGGCTGAGAGAGCGAGGAGAAGGTGAGGTATACAAGAGAGAGAGAGAGAGAGGGAGGGGGGGGGGAGCGGGGGGAAGAAAGAAGTGGGGGATGGACCCGAGCTGCACAAGAGAGAGCATATCAACGTGAAACAGCTGAGCGCCCGCACTCGCGCACACGGATAGAACGTGCTAGCGAGAGAGAGAGAGAGAGAGAGAGAAACAACGGCCCGGTTAGCAAAAAAAGATGACACACACATACACATACATAAAGGCACACACATTCACGTAGAACTCGTTCTCCCCACCACTGATTCTCACTCACTCCTCCTCTATCTTTCTCTCTTCTCCCTCCTCTTCCCTCTTGCGCTCCCTCGCTCTCTCTGGCTGTCTCTCTCCCTCTCTCTCTCTAGTCTCTCGCTCACTCTACCACTTTAAGAACTGAGTAGCGCGAAAAAAAAGGATGAAAACGAACACGCGTGCGCGTTCGCGAAAGCTGTGCCAGCAGAGAGCGAGCAAGAGACCAAGAAAGAGAGAGAGTTTCAAAAAAGAAACCAGTGGTCGAACTGGAACGACGAGGCAAGGTGAAGTGGGACCCTTCCAAATCGTGTGCGCTCTTTCTCTCTCTCTCTTTCTCTCTTACCCTGGCGAGCGCGTGTTACTATGCTACGGTGGCGGAGCCAAGCGACGAGCCGGTAAAGCTACCAGTGGTTCGATCATGCCGGTGCTCCTGCTCGCTCGCTCGCTCTCTCTCTCTCTCTCTCTCTTTCTCTCTTTTTCTCACTGTCCCCCCTCCTCTCTCAACCTTCCTCTCTGTCTCTCTCACTCACTCATAGAGAATTTCTCCTCTTTCCCCTACCCTTCAGCTCAAAGACCTCTCGTTCATATACTCCTAGAGAAGCAGAAAATGGATGAGTGTACATGAATACTCACACATCAACTACAAGCAGAGAGTGAATTTAAAAGTACGTCGTCTCTTTCTCATAAGTCTGCGATTGGTTTAAAATCAGTCTTGTGCAGAGTTTTCGTGCATTTGCGCATCACCCGGTTTTTCTTCTTGCTCTAAGCCTACCTCGCGTACACCCACATGTGCGATAGAGGGCGATAGAGGGAAAGCTTTCTCTTTCTCACTCTGGCTCTTTGTGTCATATTATTCTATATTTGCGCAAAAAACTTGTGCGTGTGCGCGCAAGTACGGGAAAAAATCCAACCCCTTATGACCATTCTGCTTGTTTAACTAATAATAAGTATTGAATTGAGCTGATAGTAGAATTGTTTCTGTATAGTTGGTAAACATGATTCGGAATATCATCTGCTTTTCATTACATACCTTATATACCTATATTCGTTTCTACTTCTCGATTTCTCAAAGTATTTTACATTGAATTTAGTAAAAAATTCATTGCTTTGTACAAAACATTCTGATAGATATCTAAAATCTAAAGCATGTAAACCACTGAATTTTTAGTGAAAGAGGAGCTTTTTTCGATTTTTAAAAATAATCAAAAGATATAGCCTTGCAAATGTATTTCCGGAGACATCGTACCGATTAAGAGGATGTCGGAGCATCGCCTCTCCCCAATAGTTCGTAGTTCCAAGTTTTTGGAAAAACGATAAGTCCAATAAACCTCATATTGCACAGAATAATTAATTATAGTTAGCACTAGGGTACCTAACTCTTAATATTTCTTAAAATTATAAATAAAAAAAGTTACACGCAGCAATAGACATATCCATAATTTTAAGGTTAACTTTCAATGAATAAACACCTCTTACTAGTTCCAAGTTTTTGTAAAAACGATAAACCATAACC
>UELU01097141.1:0-10740 GCA_900490025.1 Megastigmus dorsalis
ATATAATTTTATTCAAATATTTTGATTTGTAAACATGTAAAATATAACTGTTAAAAACGTATGATCTAATTCTATCTATAGACTAGGCTTTTTTTTATTTTTTGTAAAACTATTTAACTACAAAAAAGAGTTTTTATATCGTGTTTTTATTTTAGATTAAAACATGAAGATTAATGCTTTGAACGTAGTGAATTTACTATTACCATATTTTCAAAGTTTAGAAATACCAGATAGCGAGACTAATTTCAAGGAAATCGAATTATCTGAAAAGATAAAACAAATATTAATGGATGCCGCATACGAGTTTAATGATGTTGAAATGTTTGTTGAAGAGACGTTGGATTTCCACGAAGAATATAAAGACTGTGAAGCTCAAATAGTCGAAGATGAAATACAGCATCACTTTCCTGATCCTGATTTTGCACCAACAAATCAGTGTACAAATGATGTCGAAGAAGTCACATTTGATTATAAAAAAAATGCCGTAGAATATTGGAGAAGCGGAAAAAAAGGAAACTTAAAAATAGAAACTGTGCAAAATCGATTTAAAAACGTTTTATGTAAAAGTCAACTTAAACGATGGGCAAAAACAGTTAATCAACATGGTACGTATCGAGACAAAATTGCACAAATTTGCCAGTACACTTTACAGAATTTCAAAGCCGCTATTGAAGGTGGTTTAATAGCACATGATAAGGATATACGTAAATGGGCGCTACAAACTCAAAAGGAACTCGGCTCAGAAGATATAAGATTTAAGGCTTTTGCAAATTGGCTATTGAAGTTTAAAAAAGCTCATCGAATAGTATCTAGAAAAATAAATAAGTTCATTACTAAAAAAACCTTGGAGAGTGGACTAGAACTTAAATTAAAGCAAATGAATTTGTAGTTGATGTAAAAACATGTGTACCAACAATCGGTCATGAAAATTTATCTAATTCAGATCAGAGTGGTTTTCAGTTAGAAATGCATTCAGGAAGAACATTAGCAGTAGAAGGAGAAAAACAAGTGCAATATCTGGTGCAATCAGTTGCATCGACAACGCATAGTTATACCATTCAACCAACAATATCAGCTACGGGAAAACTTCTATCGCCACTTTTTTTAGTATTAAAAGAAAAACAATTTTTTGATGATTATCATTTTTGTGAAAAATTTGTTGAATAATATGTTGCAATTTACCTATTAATAAAGAAAATTGTAAAGCTTATCATGAATAATATTTACTCGGGGTAGCTCGTTTACGGCGCCTTTACAGGGGCTAGGAGGATTAGTTTTTTATTTGTTATTATTTGTTTTGTCATTGACAAAATGTAAATGATTTACAAAGAAATAATAACTAATAATAACTATATTAAACGTCCACTTTTTAAAATTAATAATTTGTAAATTTTATTACTTGTTATTTTTCTTTATTACGAATTAACTTTACGTTTAAAAAATAATAACTATTATTATTACTCTTTTACACAGATATATGCAATACAATGCAAAAAATATTCAAAAAAATAACTGATAATATAACTATTATTGTTAGTTTCTAAAAAATGAAAATAGTTAATAACTATTACCATAGTCTTAAATCTTACATTTATAAATCGTTATTAATTTTTATTGTCAGTTTTTTTTTATTTATTATGAAAAGCTAATAATAATTATTACACAAAATTATTACCGCTTGCAATACATTTTTGTAATTTTTATAAAACATCAATGGCTTTCAAGAAATAAATTTATTTCTCGCCATTTACATAAGGTTATAGTCTGCTTGCAGTTTCGCAGGGGTGCTTTCTAGGGCTTGGGTTAGGTAGGTTAGAGGTAGGTCGGTTAGTTGGGGTAGCTCGATTGCGGCGTAGGATCCAACTATTTCAAGACAAAACAAACGACTAAAGTCGCTTTCTCCGGGGTGAGAGGGGTTAGCCTGCTTGTGGTTTGGTACGGGTGGTTTCTAGAGTTTAGGTGGGTTGGGTTGGGTTAGGGGTAGGTCGGTTAGTCGGGGTAGCTCGCTTGCGGCGTTGGATCCAACTATTTCAAGAAAAAACAAACGACTAAAGTCGCTTTCTCCGGGGTTAGAAGGGTTGGCCTGCTTGAGGTTTGGTAGGGGTGGTTTCTAGAGGTTAGGTGGGTTGGGTTGGGTTGGGGGTAGGTCGGTTAGTCAGGGTAGCTGGCTTGCGGCGTTAGATCTAACTATTTCAAGAAAAAACAAACGACTAAAGTCGCTTTCTCTGGGATTAGATGGGTTAGCCTGCTTGTGGTATGGCAAAGGTGGTTTATAGGGGTGAAACACCCTTATAACATTTTTTCTTGGAAAATCCCGAAACACTTCAATTGAAATTTGGAATTTTCTCATAATCAGTGCAATTTTTAAATCACTCGAGCTGATTTACTAAAATACATGTCGTAAAAGAGTAAAAAAAATAGCGAATTTACCCCAATAAAAAGGGGGGTTCCAATTCTTCGGCATAAATGTTGTGTAAAGTTAGAAGCGCCTTTTCATAAGAAATTTTTTGGCGTTGAGTTTCTTTCAAAATATTCATTAAATGCTGAGAAATATTAAAAAAAATAATTTTAGGGATTGACTTTGAGGGTGGATTTCACCCCTTAAAAGTGGATGTCAGCCGATAAGAAAAAATACGTATCTATTATTTTTTCAAGTACTATAACATATCCAAAAATCATCAAAATCGGTGAAGTCGGGTTGGGGTGGTTGCCTTGTCAGTTATAATAAATGAACACATACAACAGCCTTATTTGTTTAATTATACTCATTTGCTTATAAGAATCGCTAATAATTTATTGGCATTTAACTTCGTTAAGCTTAATTATTTTTCAAATATATGTGTAAATGATAAGTTATCAATAAATTAGGGAATAAAACGTATTTAAAAGTACTTCAATAATTACCAAAGATATTTTAGAAATAGCTTTCAAATTCCGCGATTATTATTAAAATTTTATATTAAATTTAAATTTTATTAGTTTTCTTCATTCAAAAACGATTTTTGAATCACTTAAAACTTTATTTGCTATTTTGAATATATTTGCAATACTTATTCTATAAATCGGTAAAAATTATTATCTTATTTTTCTAAAATTTCTGGACCGAGCACGTTTCATTTATTATAATTCTATCATTTCTTAAAGTTGCTAATATATTCTTTCATTTTTATTAGTAGTCTCCTTTATACAATTTTATTATAATAATAAAATATTTATTTAAAATATTTTTGTATTCTAAAAAGATAAGAGTAGTTTTAGCAAAGTCATATTAATAATACTCTTAATAATTAAAATAAATTTCGTAAGGATTGATAAAGAGATTAAAAGTAGGCATTTAAAAAAATAATATCTCGAATTGTAGTTAATTGAAAGCTCTTTCAAAGGCATATTGTAAACTTTTTAAATATTAAACTTTACGTACATGTCAGTTTTTTAAATAAAACAAAAGATAATAGATAAATCTTAAATATTATTTGTCATTTGTCATCCCACAAAAAAGAAACGAATAAAATAAATTTTGAAATTTGAAAATCGGTTTATCCGTTCTTGAGATACAGAGATACATACATATATACAGGCACGCATGCACGTACACCACATAACACGAAAAAAAAATATTCTCGAAATAGTCAACTTTTGTTCAGATGTTAAAAAAAAATTTTTATACAATAAATATAGAATTTTTTTAATTTTCTTGTTTCAGTTAACTAATCGTCGTTTTATTTCATTGAACAAGCAGTCTATGATCATCACATTATAAATAAAAGGAATATTTTTAAAAAGAATATAAATATGGACGCATTAGACAGAGAGATGATGAAGATCAGTCTTTCTTTGTATAACAATCCACTGATTTCTCGAGAAGCAGTTGATGATATTTTGAATACATTCAATAATTTTATTTCTAATGCTCTAATTCCGCATATGCAGCATCAAGTGAATAATCAATTGAGACCAATGACGACCGAAATGATTTACAGTAAAATGCATTTTATCTTAGAAAGTAATAAAAATCTGTTCGAGAAATTTTCGACAGAACATTTAAGATTTCGACTGTATGAACAGAAAAGTTTATATGTTCCTCCGCAAGTAATACAAATTGGAAAAGAGCGCATATTAGTAGATAAAAGTGATGGAACAAAGAAATTTAAGATGAAACCCATATTCGCAGCACATGTATCTTTAGTAGATACTTTTAAAGTAGTCCTTGACAAACCAGGAGTATTCGATCAAATGCTCACTTACTTAAATAATTTATATTCAGATAAAATATTTTTATCAAACATTGTGCAAGGTCAATTATGGGCAACAAAATACAAAAATGAAAATAAATTGGTTTTTCCAATTTATCTGTATTTTAATGAATTTGAGACACGAAACGCTCTAAGAAGCCACGCAGGAAAACAAAAATTGGGTGGGGTATATGTGTCGTTTTCTGCTTTACCTTTACATCTAATCGCTAAATTAGAAAATGTTTTTGTATCTTGTATATTTTATTCTAAACACTTAAAGGAATTAGGAAACAAGAAAGTATTTTTAAAAACCATTCAAGATTTAAATATTTTGTCAGATCATGGTGTCAGTATATTAACTAATGGAAAAGAACAGAAAGTTTATTTTGAGTGTGTTTTAATTTTAGGTGATAACCTAGGGCTAAATACTATCTGTGGATTCTCAGAAAGTTTCTCTGCAAATTTATATTGCAGAATATGCACTGCTACGAAAATGCAGTGTCAAGAAATTACTGTGGAGCAAGAACATCTATTGAGAAATGTGGATACTTATAACGATGCTTTATTGAAAAACGATTTAGCAAGTATTGGCATGAAAGAGAGATGCATATTTGATAAAATAAATAAATTTAATATTGCAGAAAACATGACGGTTGATATAATGCACGATCTCTGTGAAGGAGTAGCAAGCTATACTATTGGAAAAATATTGGATACTTTCATAAATCAGAAAATTATTATACGTTAATAACTATAAATAACAGAATTGAAACATTTGAATATGAAAATGTTGAAAAAAGAAATAAACCACAGCCTTTATGTTTCACTGTGGGTAAGAAAGGCCATAAGAAATTAAAAATACGGCAGTCTGCATCTGAATTGCTGTGCTTGTCAAGGTATTTGGGTCTAATGATCGGAGATTTAATCGCTGCTAATAATGAACACTGGAAACTTTACTTGTATCTAAAAGAATAATAGGGATTCTCATGCGTCCCAAATTAAGTAAAGGTCAAATAGAAAATGCTAGAGAGATTGTACAGAAGCACAATGATTCTTATTTAAAATTTTTTGGTTCATTGAAACCCAAGATGCATCTTTTCGTACATTACGCAAGTATCATGTTATTAAATGGCCCAGTAGTCCATTATTCGGCAATGAAGTTTGAAAGAAAAAATAAAGAATTGAAGGAGGTGGCCGTAGGAACCTCCTCTAATATTAATCTGCCGAAAACTATAGCTATAAGACCAATTGAAGTTCTGCTACGCTTCAGAATTTTTTTGTACAATGTTTACCGATGTTGAACTTGGACCAGTAGATGATTACAATGCCCAAGAGAAATTAACAAAAAGTATTCCGAATACATCTAATGAGTTACCGGTAAAGACTTTTAAAAAAGTAATTATACTAGGCAAACCATTTTCTACAGGAACAGTTTTTGTTTCAAGAATATCTGATGAAGGTCCTTCATTAGCAATATTACAAACAATATTCTATTGTAATAAAATTTACTTTCTAGCTAGAGAATTAAATACTATTTGTTTCAATCACTACTATCACGCTTAAGATGTTTGCTGCGACGAGAATAAGCCGTCTGTATTAATCGATGTAGATATGTTACTACGGACACCACCTTGTTATTTATTGTAAAAAATGGCATAGAACTTGTTATGACAAGATTCGATTTATAAAAATTGAAATATCTGTATATTTACTTTTTAATTTTTTAATAAAAGTATTGATACAAAATATATAAACCTTTTTAATTACCTACATTTTCAGCTAGAATATCTGTATGCAACAAAAATAATTTTGGAATAAAATATATCATTTCGTCTATTAATCCAAATACAAAAATATATTTTATTCACAGTATTTATAGCAAAGTAACTTTAAAACACAAGTTTTGACAAACATCACATTGAATAATTATTTATGTTAAAAGAAACTCATTAACAATAATTATATAAATAAAAAAATTCTTTAATATTTTAATTAATTTATTTTCTTACATTTTTATACTTAAGTATAATGTTAAATATGAAAAAAAATATTATTCTTGATGATATTGAATAGAGGTGGCATAACGCCTTGGCCTACACGGCCAAACTTGATTATGTTGGAGTTTCACAAGAACTCATACTTGCTCATCGACCCCACCAGTGTATAATTAGCTTAAATATTATAATATACAGTTTTCTTAGAGTTTAAGTTTAAGTAATTTATAATATTAAATTAAAAATCAATGCATTTTTATGTAATCACAACGAAAACCTAAATAGTCCGGGGGCACGGGGGTTTTCGTGGCCGATCGAGGTTGCCGGCATCACCAAGTGTTTTTTTATGTATTTTGACCCGCTGAACACGTATCTGTTAGGTGATTGACTGAAAAGTGGTCGGGTTAATTGATATTAACAATTTAATTGTTTAAATCGGTATATCTTTTGCTGTTTACAGCTACTATAATCTAGTTTATGCCAGTTTGTTTGATGTTTAATTGCAAATTCGCTCAATTTTGATTTTTTTAAAAACTTTGTATAGATCAAAAGTTATTGCAAATTTAGTGTAACCAGGTCCGGTTTTCACTCTGCGCGTTCACTCTTTTACTTGTATCTTTGGTTCTAATTAAAATTTTTAAGCTTATAAACTGTCATTTCAAAGGTTAATGTTTTGTCTATCAAGAAAAAGAATAATAATAAACAAATTTTTATGTTAAACAATAAATTACGGTGCCAAAAGCTATAAATTTTGTAAAAAATTATCAAATTAATTTGTTTATAACGCTATAAAAGCTGTTTTAATGATAATAGCTACATTTTGTATACACTAAATTGTTGGTATTTTCATCACAAATGCGCTCGTTTTTATTTTTTGATATATATCTCATTTGGAACTAAAGTTATTGCCAATTTCGTGATCATTGAATTTCAAGTGGTAAGCGTCGAGGTAAGCGCTATTTACCTTACTGGTGCCGCACTTTGAAATACAAAGGTACGTATATGTGATTTTTCCATGGTTTAATACATACATTAATATCTTGAATTCGAATAATTTATTAAATGAAATGATAAATAAGAATTTTTCAACCTAATGATAGTGCGTTGAACTCTTATCCATTTCAATACATTTTAAGGGGAAGCAGTAGTGTCCCCCCTCCTCATGCCGTTCAATCTATTTCTATGTTCCAGTTATATTTAAAAAACGATAAATCACATAAGCCCCATCTTGCACAAAATGATTAATAGCAACTAGTACTACGCCGGTCAAGTCCAGATATTTCGCAAAATAATAAATATTAAAAGTTATAAACACATGTAGATATAATCGTAATTTTGAGGTTAGCTGTCAATGCGTAAATGCGTGTTACTGGTTCCAATTAATAGGAAAAAGGACAAATCAGATCGACTTCAGCAAGCACAGGACGATTCGTTGTATCGAGCACTATGCCGCTCAAGTCCAAATATTAATTTGCGTTGTAAATAGAAAAAGATATCAGTGAAAGAAAAAGCTCGTTTATCGCTACTGCTTCCCCTTAATGTGATTCAATCAATTTCTATGCATACTATACTGATTTATCTTTATTGCATTGAAACGAAATTAAATAAGTACTAGCTACAATTCCTCGGTCGCTAACGCTCCCTCGGATAATTTGTACTATGCTAAGATAACATTTTAGTGAAAAAAAGTTAATTTATGAAATGTATTTATAATACTTGTCAGTTAAATATGTGCCATTTTCCATTTACATAATATATTTTACCATTTACGATTTATCAAGAGTAAATTTTAAAATTTTTGAAAGTGTTTAAAAGCTAAAAAATTAATCTTTTTATTAATTTGGTACACTTATAAACATATTATATATACCAAACCGGTAAGGTAGGAATCTTTCCGATGGTAGCACATTCTCTTATATAGAAGATAAATTTTTGCAGATGCATCAAAATCGATTTAATGAATTTAACGAAATATATAAAGTTAGATACTTATTTATTTATTTATTTAAACCAGAAAATTACATTGTAAGATATGAATTTTAAAAAAAAATTTGTCACGTTCTCGATAATTATGTAAACATTACGGGTTCAAGTTTCATAAAATTCCATTTAAAAATTTCTTGCAGTATTTTTTTGTCAAAAATTTTATGTGACAAAAATTTTTTTGAATTAAGATTGGAATTTCATGAAACTTGAACCATACGTAATGTTTACATCATTAGTGAGGATGTGACAGAGTTTTTCCAAAAAATAATCACTTATTGCAAGAACCGATAAAGTAGGAATCTTTTTGATGGTAGCACATGTCTTGTTAACATTTATATATATTTCTATATACATTCAATTTGAAGGTATACAGTTTACTGTTTTTTATAATTTTATATTAATAAATTGCGTGATTATTTATTATTTATATCATGTTTGAAATATTCATTGTATCAATATTCCCATAGTAAGTCAACTTGTAAGTAATTACAATATAAATATGATTCCAATTACCAGAAATGTGGTTCATTTAAAAAATTTTTAAAAGATTTAAAAAGTTGTATATAAAATTGTTATTTAAATTGTAAATTAAGTAACGTTAATTTAGAATTATTTGAAACATCATAAATAAAATGAAGTTAAAATAAACAGAAAGAACTTGTACATTTTTTAATAAAATGGATTACTATTTAAAACAGAAATAGATTATTGGTAGAATTGTTTTATTTTTGTAATAATTTACATATTTTTTTGCAGCCTTTATAATAGATTGGAAAATAAGCGCCATGTTATTAACAAGTTTATTCTGTTTTTTTTTTTCTGTTATCTTCTTCCTCCTTTAGCACCTCTATAATTGTCTAAAAAAAAATAAAAAAGTTTCAATTCAAATTGATATTTGTTTAAAAAAAAAGTGATATTACTTACAATATTGTTTTTTATTATTATTTGTCCATTGTTTATTTGTAGAAGTTGATGCAGAAAAGATTTTTGGCGAAGATTTATTGACAACTAAAAGTAATAATAAACTAATAGTTAAAAATAAATAATAATGTAATGTATTATTTTAAAAGTAATATTTATAATTAATATATAAGTATGTTTCAAACATAATCAAATATAATTTAAAATCAAAATTTATTTTTTTTAAACTTACAACTTTTGTGATAATTTGGATTAATCCATTTTTTTTTTGTTATTATATTCTTGTATACGTTTAGATTGGGTGTTAAATCTGAAAATGAAAATTTATGATTACTTATTACAGTTGTTTACCATTTTTATGGTTTTTCAAATTATTCAACGAATAAGTGAATTTTTATTAATTTTTTAATGAGACACTTATTATTTTTGTTTTTACAATTGTGCGTTTGGTGAAAGGATTTATAAATATTGAGTAATTAATCTGAAAATCGTGACTGCTCTTGAGGTTAAGAATGTCAATAATCCATGATTTTGTTTTATAAGAATTTTATAAGTTACACTCAAATCTGGATGTTTTAAATATTTATCTTATAAAATTTACAATTACCTTTTGGACATTTGTTTGAAAATTTCTTTGTTGAAAAGTTGAATTTCCAGCTACTTGATCGTATAATGGTACACTATTTGACTGCTCATTTAATTTTGAATGTAATTGTTGATGGTTTTGCTCTGGTATATTTTCAATTAAACTATTTTTTTTTCTAAAAAATGTTGATATTTCAAAAATGGAACATTTATTTTTTTTGTAGTTGAAAAAACACAAAGTAATTATTTTCAGAATCATTTTTTGAAATACGATATTTTAAACAACACTTAGTTAAAATGAATTAATGTTTAAATGAATGAAATATAAAATTTATAAAGTTTTAATTGAAATTTGCATATTTGACTTAATAATAAATAATATTTTATGAATAAAATGTTTTGTTTTTATAATTACATTATTATTAGTATTTTATTTTTATTGCACTATTAAATTATTACCTGTTTCGTTACTTTGTTCAGACAGATTCATTTTTGATAATTTTTTCAATAATTCTATATTCATAACCTACTACACTCACTGTATGAATTTGTGACTCTTACTACTAATTTTTGTTCTCACTTGCTTCGGAAAAGTTTTGTTTTCATTCGAGTGTCAAGTTAGTATAGACGGGATTATTGTGATAGTTGCTCGGTGTTTGATTGACCAAAGGTTATACAGTATTCAGACGCCAATTCATATTATCAGACCAATTGTCTCGTATACTCTCGTATTCGAAGTAATTTATCAAACTGTTTCGTTGCTGACCGTGCAATAGTGCTATGGCAAAATTTATTTCCCAAAGTAATGTTTATATTAATTAAAAGTAGTTTTGTTAATGTTTTATATAATTATAAGTAGATAGGCTAGGCCGGTTCTGGCTCATCCGCAGCAGGTTCCCCCCTCCCCCGCCCCCGCAGAGCTAGAAGATACAGTGAGCTAGAATCGGCCTAGTGTTTCTAGCTCACCGTGTTGCTCTATCTCTCTCTCCCCCGCAGAGCTAGAAGATACAGTGAGCTAGAAC
>UELU01097146.1:0-16985 GCA_900490025.1 Megastigmus dorsalis
GCTGTAGTTGTTTACACCGTGTGATATGTGCATAGCAACCGACAAGCGTATTTAATACACAGGGTGTACAAATTCGGAAAATGTTGAATATAAAATTAGGACTTATAAATTAAATAACTTGAAAAGTTAACGTTTACATTTTAGTAAAAGAGAGTGTATTATACACACTCGCGATTGGAAGACGGCAAAGTAATCTTTGCTTGTTTATTTAGGCACTTTGTGTTTGACTGTTATTTCAGTATGCATTACCGAATATTTTCAGTAACATTTGCCCAATAACTTCAATACATTTTGCTTAATTCCTGCTTCAGTGTAATCTGTCGAGCTAAATTAAGTAATGTTTGCTTGCGATTTTTTTCCGTGTACCAATTGATAAGTTTCTACGAAATATTCAGGCGTGCAGTGAAATTACGACATATTGAAAATCATGTCAAAAGTAACTCGATTAAAGTCAATGTCAGCCTTCACGTCCCAAATGAAAATTGAATCAAGTTTCATTAGCCACCTGCTCTATAATAAATTTTGCAAAAGCTTTACTGGCAATTTCCTTATGAAAATTTCAGCACGTGTCAACGCTTCAATACAAAACGTTTCATGTCAAAACTTTGCCATTAAAAAGATATCGCAATAAGATTCATATTTGGATTCATTAATAAAGACGGTAACATACGTTATAAACCACTGACAAGATTTAAATACTTAGTCATTTTTTATAACCAGACGAGGTGATGAAGCTTTACAGAATCGTGCATTGACTTATCAATAATAATTAATGTCATACTAATTAATGACTCTTTGAATTTTTCACTATTCGGACTTTATATAAAAATAATATTTCCAATTCATATATTATTATTTATTTGAGTAATTAATTATTAAATATATAGCAGCAAAAATAAATACCATATTTCCAATAAACTAAGAATACGAAAATCAATTTTTAACGAGTGTAGAATAAAGTAGGTAGTGTTATAAGCCAGACAAAATTTTATATTTTACATAGCAACATAAAGTACTACAGTTATAAATATTGTATTACTTTATTACACGTATATACAACATGCATTATGAATGTGAATAAAATGAACAATATATATAAATATATTAAAAAATAATTATCAATAAGCATTTATGATAGAGAAGGTCAGATTGTAATATGCAGTTGTACATTGGTATCTTTCGAGCGTAAAAACAGAAAATGATTCGAATTCTGAAAATTCATTCGAATTCACATTCATTTTTCTCGAAAGTCCAAAAGAAAAAAGGAACTCAAACTACTCCGTGCACATTCGAAGAAATAATAATTGATGCTCGAGCAGCTGCAGGCCTAAAGCAAAAATGATTTTTCTATAACGTGCATTCTAAAAGCAGCATTTAGATGGCGAGAATATCTATTTCAAGGTGATAAAAGCGTACGCGATGTGTGCGATCATGCGATGTCCCGCGCCGCGACACGAAGGATTCCCCGCGTTTGTAACGTCGCGACACACACACACGCATACATATACATATAAATGGAATATAATGTATATCAACAAAACGTACAAATGGCGACCTGAATAAAAGCACGAATCAATAAATCCTTACTCTCCAATTTCCAGCAGTGGTTTCTCGCGTCGCTCGTCGTAAATAAACAGTGCCGCGCGCCTGACAATGTCTTAACGTTATTTTCAATCCGCACACTTCATCTATCTCCCATCGAATTAATTGGAACGTCAACGACGAGTCCGTCAATTACGGATAGACCGAGCGGACGTTATAATTACGAAGGATCGAAAGATCGGCCGTTGTAAACACTGTGGCAGTGCGGGAGGAAAATCCCTCGCTCGCGTCAACAAATTTTTAGTTGCATCAACCTTATATCCGAGAACTACCTTATGTCAACCGCCGACTCCTTGCATCAGCTGCATGTAACCCGTTTTAAGTATTTTATTATATATATATACATGTCGAGAGAGTAAGAGTACTAAATTATATGCTCCGGTGGTACGATAAGGTAAGACTTTATCGTATGTTTCAACCCAAAACTGGGGCTGGATTGGTTAATTCGTATTGGAGTAACATCATATACCGTCGCTCTCGACTCTTAAGCGTCTAAATATTACGAATGGAAACTACGAGTTGACCATGGTTTATACGTTGTACTACTATATCGGTTTGGTTTATTTTAAACGTAATAGCATCTAGGACTAATGAATGTACGTTATACCAATGTATTTTGAAAAAAGTTTAAGCAAACTTGAAATACCGAGCGACTCTAAAAATCACAGAACTCTGGCTTTGAAATAAAAACAGTTTGATATCGAGACTTCATTTTAATAGAGTGAGTGATGTAGGCTTGAGGAATTTAAAGTCGAAGAGAAAGCGATAGGAGCGCAAGTGTAGCAATTTATAAATATTTCCTTTTTTTCCACTAAAATATATATCTTTTCGACATGATAATAAGTTGGCGAATTTTATACGGTTTGCATTAAACAGCTTGGCTTTCCCTCCGAGTACATATATTCCAATGTTTTACTTTCCAATAAAGGAAACGCTGAACAAAAAATTTTCTTTAAACTTGGTGGCTGCTCTCGCGAAATTTGAATAACTAAAAATTCTCTTACTTCTTGAGAAAGAAAAGTTGAAGTTATGCACTGGGAATAAGTAAATATTTACGTATTAAAATAAGTGGGGAAAAGAAGAAATAAACGGAGCACGTGAAAAACAAATAAGTTATTTAAAATTAACGGAATGGTGAAATTTAATAGCTATAAAAGTAATGACAGAGAATTAAGTTTGCGAGAGTTCAAAGCCTGACTTTAGATTCTACGATCGATCACTTCAATCTCTTCTATGCAACTCTTGTCTATAAGAATAGTATATCCGATGGTCATTTATGAGTTACTTTTTCACTCGAATCAGAACGAGAACACGAATGTTTTCTCGATGCGAATTATAAACAATCGATTTTTCCCGTTTAGTCGCGCGAGAAGGTACTGACCGGTCAACGCTGCATCGATCATTAGCATTGAGTTGTTAAGCTTTGAATATCGGCCATTGGGCGCGAGACATCCGCACCGCCGCGACAGTCATATATAAATCGGGACACGTCAAACTCTCGCATTTCGAATCGGCCAACTCGATCCTCGAAGGTGAGGCCGAGTAAAAAGCACCGCGCACACAAGCAAGCCAACTATCTAACCTTGCCAAGAGATAATTCGGTATCAGTGCCTACATTTCCGGTGACGCAGCTGATTTTGGGGGTGAATACGTCGTGGGCGGACGGGGGATCGTCGAGCGGTGGTCTACCCCGGCGCCTGTGCTTAGGCGGTGGTGGCTCTTCCGTGTCGGCGCCCTCGCGTAGTACCGTCTCTACGCCCGGTGCGCCGGACCCACCGGGACTGTGGCCGCTGTTGTTCACGTCGTACTGCATCTCGTCGTGTGGCCAGCTGACGTCCGCGAGGCCCTTGATGTGGAGGTCCTCGGCTGTCTTTAGCAGCGAGGCGAGCATCGACTGTCGAGCACATGTAGAAGAGACAAATATTAGTTCAATCTATAATATTAGTTCACTATTTTTGAAATTTAATGTGTTCTTGTCATTTATAGAGATACTATATAGAGAGCACAAAACCAAAATATCATTTGCGTCTAAGATAGGGTACTTGTCATCTTACTGATGAGCCCAGCAAGTAACCCGGGGCGAAACGCAAATTTCACTTTTAATTTATACACAATTATTATATTTCATTTAACTTTAAAATTAATCTTGTTTTATTTTCGTATGATCCTTCATTTTACTGAGATATTCTTCTCCTTTTATTCTATATATATAAGGTATTAAGCAACTGTATGTGTTTTACACAGAACACCTTATAATAGTAGTTATGATTATAAATTTCCTACGTTCCATGTGACGATCAATAAATTCTACTTATTTTCAATATGTTCTTATATATACGAAGGTCGTGAAAGAGTTGCAACTTGCATACTGCAACCGGAAATTCTAATCATGAGATAATTATATTGTTCAACTTTCTCTATATCATAAGTTCTGATAGGTTTCAATTAGCCGCGCATGCATTACATTTTGATACGAATCGAACTTTTTTTCCAATTTATTTTAATATTCAATCTCTTGCAGCTTTAAAGTAAGATTTTGCAAATCTCATTTCGGAGTGAAGTAGAAAGTTTTTGAAAGTAGTTCAAGAAAAACTCTACGACAAATAACTTGTGCATTTTGTTTGTTTGCTTTAAATTTCTCTGCTGTAATAATACAAATTGCAACGATCGTACCTTTTCGATTGAAGGTATTTTTTTTATCATCATCCAGTCAAAACCAAATAAAAAGAGTTTTAATTTCCGTATTTTAATCCCGCCCAAACTCACTATATAAAGCATAGGTGGAAAATTTACTGCAACCAGGGTCGTAAAAGTAACATTTTCCAAAATACCATTCGATATCCTCCGCAAAAAGCTTGAGGTAAATGCATTTGCATTATTTATGTTCAGCCGCGCGTTGTACAAGATATCAATTAAGATACAAAATCCGACGGAATTTTTCGACTGAAAAAGTTTCTACATTCTATTTGATGTCTAAGAGTTAGCTTTAATTTAAAGTAGTTTCCTAGTAAATATAAAAACTAAAGATTTACTTTAGAAAGTAAGCAAGTATACTAATTAAATTAAAAATTTCTATTTATCCTAAAAATAACTGATATAAATAGGATCTGCGAAACTTTCAATTGCAAAACGCACGTCGTGATTTCATTAAGATTTAATTAAACATTAGGCGCGCGGGGAGAGTTTTTTCAAAGCCAAATCGCCGGCAATGATTTTTCGTGGGAAAAAGAGCGGCTCAATTATTCTCTTTTATTCTTGAAAGAAAAGACGCGCGCGCACTTTCTAATCGAAAGTTAGCAAATAAACATCTGTACCTTGTCTAGATTGAAAATATGAAAAGGCTTTAATCAACGTTTTGCTTCATTTTCTCATTTGTTCCATTAATTCCAATTCGAGTTACGGCATCCCACTTACAAAAATCCATTAAATTTTATATAATAACATTAATTATTTGTGTACCCTCTGCGCATAGGAGGTAATAAAAAATTATGTTCGTTCGATATTTTGATTAAAAATCATTTATATATATTTTTTATGTTAAATTAAATGCTACAAAAAGTGTTTAATTTATTATTAATAAATTCTTAATAGCATTATTTAATAATCCTTCTGAATTAATTTATTTTCGAACTCGAATATTAAAAATTGTGTGCGTTACAATTATAAATGAAATTTTAAATCATTTCCATTTACTGCATTATATTTAAATCTCCTCGGCGCTCGCGCACTCAGCGCTTTTTGCCCAAATATAAAATAGATTGAATCCAGTCAAATTAAGATGCAGAATGCTTTTAATGGCATTTGAAATAATGTCACATCCAAAATGGAAATCACCTGCTTTGCATTATCAGTGCCTATTTAAAATAAATTTAACTCGCTGAAGATTCTCTCTCCCTCTGCTTTTTATAGCAAAATTATTCTCCCTGCATTTTATGGTGCCGCACTATTTTTCCTGTTCTTTTTTTTCTTTTTTTTTTATTGACTTTCACAATTTGAAATATCATTTTTAATAATGCATATAACAATAATTTACATTCTTAATGCTATAATAGCTTATCATTAACTCTTCAAATGCATTTTCATGGATTTCAGGCGTATAAAACATTATTGTAAATATATTTGCGAGCTTTCAACAATGTATTTCTAGGGCTGAAAATATTTGGGGTGTCGAATAATTTTAATCGGAAAATGGCTTGTATTTTAATTATGACTCATCGAAACAAATAACAAGGAAAAATTCCGGAACTCTGCCAATTATAAAATCCTCGTTCCTTCAATGCCCGTCATAAAAAGCAAAAACCGCAGGCTACCGTATTTGATTTGTAAAAAAATGAACATAAAAAATAAAAGGCAAGGGGGAAACATCCAATTTAACTCTCGAAATTATCGAGCTGATATTATTTTTAATTTTCTTGCGCGTGTAAACCTCAATTCATTAAGCAGTAATCCGAAACAATAAAACAGAAAAAAATGAACAAAAGAGATAAAAAGAATGAATCCGCGTTGTTTTCAACTCTCATATAAGAGACAGGCAGAATTTTTTTTTAACATAATAGACAACAGATTGTATACGTGTAATGAAGTACCGTTATAAATCACAAGCTCTGCACAAAATGACCTGTTACATTGAAATTTTTATTAATTTAATTTCTTTTTTTAAGTTTGGAAGTTAACTAAGTAATGACTAATTTACTTGTGTAAATCTTAGTTTTAAATCTAGCAATATATTCAGGCTAGAAACATTATATTAATTAAACGATCCTGATGTATTACAACCAGACAACACAACATGGGAACATTAAATTCAACATTTCAAATATCAATGTAAAATTATGTATCAATTGTGTAATTTAAACATTCAATCCTTTTCAATACAGTACGTTCTATCATGAATGTATTTTTCGTATCGTATTATTCATCGAGTTCTTGGAAGGCCGTCCGATATTCCAAAAATATCCATTTGATTCGAATAACACATTCGATAATTCAAAAGAAGCATTTCACTTTGATATGCTACTATTCAAAAGTTTCGAAAAAGATCAATATACAAGAGTTAGTTAACTAATGAAGCCTCAAAACTTTATTATTGGTTTGGCAAAATATTTTTCTCAGATTTTATATATTGCACCGAGATAAATCGAATAATATATTTTCTTATGCCAAAGTAATCAATGAAAAGTTAATACACCGGAGTAAATATTATGATAACATAAGTTTATTATTGGTTTAACAAAATCTTGTCAACTTTTCATCGTACCAACCAAATATTGATTACTTGGGTATAACTAAAAAATACATTATGACGATTCCCATCGATCGAAACGGATCCCAATCCAATTCCTATACAGACTCGCCACTCAACTCTACCTACACGCACCTATATAGCGTCTTCTCATCGTAAAGCACCGATAAAGGGGGCTCGAACAAAAAAAAATCGAAAACGAGAGTACGCGGATGGAAGAGCGTCAGACAAAAGGGAGCGCTCGCGTTAACGCGACCGACATGTATAGCGTAGTATGCCGATGCCGAGGGAGGCCAACTGCCAACAATGAATCCAATTATTACTTGCTAATTTTCGCGACGATAATGTCACCCGCCGGCCGCGCGCGCTTCGCTGAATGTCAAATAATGCACTGCGGAGGGGAGGAGAAGAGGGGGACGGGAGACTTTCTACTTTGAAAAAGGAACGCAGCACCACCTCTACGTCATCGCGCGCTCGTAGATTAGTGGAGTAATGTTAAATAAAGTCTATTCAGCTCGCTTGTATTAGGGTTAATGATTATTTGCGCGATCCCTGCTTTATTATATAGGAGTGTGCTCGAGGCTTAGTTTGAGTGAAAGTCTGTGGATTCGAGCATTTTTAAATGCACAAACGAGGTGATTCTTGTTAGTTTTCTTATGTTGGGATGCTATAAAAACAAAGACGGTTATAGTTGAAATTGAAATCAGTTGAAGGTTTTGTATCTACAGTCAGAACTATGAATACGAGATTTTCGACGAAACAGGTAAATGTTATTTTAAGAACTACCGAGTGATCGAAGTCCAATTGATTGCTTTTACGAAATTCCTGCAATAGCGACAATTTTTTTCTTCGTTGATGCTGCAATTATTTAAGTGCAGCTCTGCAACCATATCCGACATCGATATGCATTTAATCTTTTTCAAAACGTCAACCCGTAAAAAAATAAGCTTGATAGAAAAATTGTACTTCGAATAGTTAGTATTACTAATCGCAGAAATTAAAAAAGTCGCTAAGAAACAAAAAAAGAAAAGAAAAGAAAATGAACCGCCAAAGTCAGAATTATTTTATCGTAAACTACTGTTTTTCTATAATTACTTTACGTGCGTCATCGGTGCAAAAATGCTAATCAGCCGACTTGACCTGCAGTATTATTTTTTTCTTCCTTAAAAAGTCAATAAGTTCTCAATAACAATAGGCGAGTAATTTAAAAGCGAAGACAGGCCGCGGCGTGCAAAAAGATTTCTATTTGGAGCCATGGGTATTTAAATTTTTACGCCGTCGCTGTTGACGATGAGGTCAGTAAAGTACTTTTAAACGCAGTTAAAAATTTAGCAATGAGATTTCGAATGATTGATCGGTCCATTAGAGGAGATAGTCGGGGGCAATTTTTGGATCCGCCGGAGATAAGTTCGACGCATATAAATGACATTAATGGGCCGATATTTGCACCCGTTTTGTCAGACGGGGTCAATGCTAGTCCAATTAAATTTTCTTATTTTTACTGTATATTCAGCTTAAATAAAATGTCATAGAACGATAATTATTTGGAGTATATTGTCCTGCGAATCCGTATCTGACTCAAGGTGAATCCAGCTTACATCACAAAATTTAACTCGAAATAATGAATACATTTACTCTAGAAGTACAATCAAGTCATACGAGGATCTCCATTATTGCTATATCTTATTTAAAAGTACGTTCAAAACTCGTTTTCGAACTGCATACATGTAAAAGACCAATGTCAACTATACCATAAATATAATCTGAAATCTCGTATCACGACGATGTCGTAGCTAAAAAAAAATTAATGAAATAAGGGTTAGATCTCTATTCGGAGTGCGCATTAGCCTCCGAAAAATGTGAGAACACGACAGCTAAATAAGAATCGGGCCAAGCCAATAGCGACTGATTGACCGCAAGATCATTTCCACAGCGTTACCGGAGAGAGAGAGAGAGACAAATCTCCAACATCCGAGCTACCGAGAGAGAGAGAGAGAGAGAGAGAGAGAGAGAGAAAATGAAAGCCGACTGCGCAAACGAGCTCATTGCATAAAATATGGCGGCCAACTTCTCAGACATTCGCGCCTCTATACATCTATACACAATTTCGCGCAGCGGCCTATCCGCAATAATTTTAGTCGACGCTCGGTGGCTTTCTACACGGCCACGTGCGCCAGTGTGTCTGTGTGCGCAGTTTCTTTCGCAGTGTCCGCCGCTCGGCTCGGCTCGCCAAATCGGAAAAGTACATATATAATGTAGGTCAGATCGCGCGGGCGAGAGATGAAGGTGGGGTCGCGCGAGCCGCTGTATTACGTGTGTTTCGGAAATCCCGGATCTCTGCCCGCCGGTGTTAGGGGGAAAGAGATGCCCCCGATCGAGCGGATCTTCTGTGTTGGGGTTTGCCGATTGCGAATCTCTCGTTAATTTTACCGCTCATTTTGTTTCGATCGCCAATTTTATGCGTTGCGACAGTTATAATCCAGTAGGGAAATGGCAATTGTTAGTTACTGGGCCGCTAAGTCCGTTGTCGATATTTTCAAGCTATATATACTTATCTATATTACACCCACGAGATTGTGCAAAATCGATCGGTACAAAATGTTTTGTAAGCAATCTTTGAAAAATTGAAATACTTTTTTTTTTTTTAAACACGGTTTATTACTCGATAATTGCGTCGACTCAGGGTCGAAGATAAAAATTTTTAAAATCGTTTTTTAAGGTTAAATTATAATAACTAGCATAATTAAAGGTGTGTTCAAAGTTAGTTTTTGTTTCGGCGAAAAGTAGGCCAAAAGTATATTTATTTGCACGAATAAAAAAAGTTGAGTTTTCGGAAAATCAAGCTCGACCGGGATTACTTCCTTCAAACTACACCTATATTCTTTTTTTTTTATACTTTGTGTAGAAATGCTCTCTAATGACTAGAAATTTCGCTCACAAATAACAGCTATTTTGCCTTTTGAATGAAGAAAAAGGGTGTTTTGAACGGACAGCGAATGCAAGCGGGATATTTTTCATTTTCGCATGGCATGCGCTCATAAAACATGGAAAATTCATGCACAATTCGGTATAATTTAGTTATGTTTGTTGCAAAAATGTTTGCAATTGCAATAATAAACGAAATACATCATGAATTTGTAATAGATTATTAATCTTTGTCGTAAATAAGTAATTCGTGGACTGCACTCGGTAAGTGCAAATGTGAATGAAATAATTTTCAGTAATTTATGGCCGTAATTCAGGTGAAATTTATAGGTATTTTCAATATTAATTCCCTACTTATCATAACGTTAAATTACAAACAAAAATACAATGATAAAATTTAGATTTACGCGGTGCTAATGATATGTTGTAATATCAAATTAACCATAATCATCATTCATAATTAACGATTAATTAAAAGCACATGGAAATTTTTATTTTCCACAAAAATCAATATATTAAAATTAATAAACAATGGTGTTAAATCGGACAGGTGTCTCGTACAGCCCTCGAAAAATAGGTAAATTTCGCATTTTATCCATTCGAATGTGTATACACGTACAAAGGTAAAAAATAAAGAATAGCAAAACGAACGAGGAATTATATTTTCTCTGTATAACGCGGGAAACCGAAGGGTGTTAAAAACTCCCGCGTTTCCTGTCAAACGCCGGTGCATGTATGTATATACGCGCCGAGTCGCGAGAAAAAAAAAGGTGGAAACGCACAGCGGCTTCGCACGCGGGGCAATAAAAATGAGTAAAAAAAAAAAAAAAGAAAAAGAAGAAAAAACAGTGTCCAACTTACGTGCTCGATGTTGATCTCCCCGTTGTACATGTAGTCGATGAGTACCTTCATATCCTCGAATCTGACGTCACGCATGATCACAATTGGATCTTTTTCCTCGAATTGTGAAAAGATCGTATCGAAGAACGAACTGCACGCAGATAGGACGACCTGCGGGGAAACAAGAGGGATATATAAAAGTTTATCACTCGCATGTGACACAAGATCGATGCAAACATACACCGCGACCTGTGCGACTTTATATGGTCTCTCTCAGCATTTTGTTTTTTAATTCAAATTCATCTCGAATTCAACGTTTTATTTTAACTGTCGCTACCGAGTTGGTGCACACGCGTTCTTTTTTTTTTTACTTTATTTTGTCCAGCTTATTTTTTCTCATTTTGGATTATTTTGGATTAATATGACGGGTGTGTGTGTACAAGCCGCGCGCGGCGGAAACGATTGATGTGGGGAGAGGAGAAAAATTCGCGTTTCATAAATTGCGATTGCTGGAAATTGAAAATTTTATGCATTATGAGGATTTTGAGATGAAAATTATTTCGCATAATGTGTTTCGTCCATAATGTGTTTCGATGCCAACGATCAAATTTTAGAGCATCGACGATCGAGGACGTAAAATATATTAATATCGCTTTAGAATTTTTGCTAAGTGCTTTGTGAAAGACATTAGCTATTCTGTATACCTATATAAGTTTGTTAAACTACGGAAAGTGCAAAATGATGTAATATTCTAAACAGTTACAGGAAAATTTATAGAAATATAATGGAATGAAAAATTCACATTGTACTTAAAGAATTATAACTTAATGCTTATTTGAATATTTTATATATTCTGGATCAAATTTGATTGAAAAGTTATTTTTGTAATACATTTCCATTCGATCAATTAAAACTTTCCCGGTACACTCGTAGAACTTGATTTTATTGCGAGCACAACAATGAAATTCGAGAAAAAAATAAAAAATATTTGACACTTCCCGCTATATACTGCAAAAATTAAATTTGTGTAACAAATTTCGTATGCAGAATTTATTTTCGAAATTTCTGAACTTCGCTTATATTTGATTTATGTTTCAAAAAATGCGCATTGCGCTGCTTCAGTAAATTGCATTATTGGAAAGATTAATAAATTGAATTCGGCAAATAAGGGATTGAAAGTCTTAAAATAATATCTTAAACAAAAGTGCAATGGCAAATCTGCACGGAGAAAAAGGATGTAGCAATATTTATGATAAATATACGAAAAATTACTATGTTGCGTACCAAAGCTGTGATATACTGATTTTATGGAGATTTTTCTTATGTTTATAACAAAAATTACTATTCAACATAGCAATTTTTATAGAAATTTATAGCTAAAATTACTATGTCCATAGTAATATTTGTTATGAATATAAGAAAAATCTCCATAAAATGAGTATATCACAGCTTTGGTACGCAACATAGTAATTTTTCGTATATTCATCATAAATATTGCTACATCCTTTTTCTCCGTGTGGTAACGGCTTTTAGCCTATTTTAAAAGCTTTTAAAATACGAACTAAAATTCATTGCAGTTAAAATAAAATTTTGGTAGGCTTGTATTTATCTACATGTGCTTTATTCAATACGAATCATTATCGTAAGAAATAAATAGATAAAATTTAATTTTCTAATAGAATTTAGATGTAATAGAGAAATCAGGTTTACTTGTGCGATATTTATTCATGAACACAAATGCATAAGATATAAATAAAGCCATACATTCTAATTTCAATCAGCGCATAAATTTAATGTATAGTCACAACCCAAGATTAATACAAAATTTAAATAATTATTTTACGAAAAAAATCATCTTATCTTCTTATCTACAGTTTTTAGTATATTTCTGATCAGAACAGACGTTTCCTGATCTGAAAATATATTTCGATTTCCACCGGTAATCCTATCGAAGCTTGAAACTTCATAATTTCGATCAAAATGTTCGAGCTCCTATAAACATCTCCATTTACATGATCGGTTCTTCGAAAACATCAAAGTTGTGCAAATTTATACACTGGAAATGCTCTTTTTTCTTTCGTGCTATTTTAAGTAACTTTCAAACTTTCCTTTTCCCGTTTCTTGGAAACCGCGTCTACATAAAATTTGCATTTTTCTATTTACATTTTTTTATATTTCAATATTGTATAAAGCTCAATATTCGTATTTAACCAGAAGTATTAAAAATTCTATCGATTTCAAAGCAGCTAATGGATTTTCCATCTCACCGAACAAACTTGACAACTTTAAAAACAGTTGAAAATCTCACTTATAAAAGTATATCTATAGCTTTTAAGTGTGAGGCACTACGCACGAAAAAAAAAAGATTAGGAACAAATATAAGGAACAAGTTTTCACGAGCTCAGTCTACTCAAGACACACTTGTCATTGGCCGATAAACTATTGTTCTTTATATTTGTCCCTATTCCTTTTTCAGTTTACTGCAGGTCTAAGGGTAAATTCAGTTACGATACAAGTTCCCAGGATACAAGTAAAATCAAAGCGTCACACCATCGCATGAAACATTAACGAAACGAACTAATTTTCAAGTTGAAACAACTGAATTTATAAGATTCATATACAACCAAAGTTCGTCCGATCTATGAATATTAATACAGATATGTCACGGCCGATCAGCCGTACTTCTCAACTATGGACTCCCAGCAGCAGCAGCGCATTACAAAAGAAAGCAGAGCAAAGGCGAAGAGAAAAAGAAAAAAAAGGGGGGGGGGGAAGAAAATATAAAAACATAACGCAAAATCCATATACCAACAATTGCTCGCGAGCATCCCCCCACGTCCGTCCGTATGTGTGGCGGCGGCCGGGGTATATAGCCATATCCTGCAAGCGTTTCGCTCGATAAAAGCTCGGCTCTCGCGGGCCTTCCCTTACGAGGAAATATATAGCCGGCAATTTCCAAAAGCAATAAAACAAAGCTCACGTCGTAAAGTTCTGCCTCCTAAAAAGACCCCCCCATCTAAAATCCAACATAGAACCGAAGGAAAACGAACGAAGGAAGAAGACGAGAAGTTGGAGAAGATACGAAAGAGAGAGTCGCGAGAGCATTACACAGTACGAGAGCGCAGCGAGATATAATGCATCGATACGTATCCCCCATCGATCAGCCAATCAATCAATCTGTTCTTCTCTATTTTTTTTCCCGCAGCCCGAACATATATAGCCTCGCTGAAGTAGAGTGTCGCTCTTTGCGGAACACAGGATATTTCAATTTCCTATGTCATCACGCGGCTACTGTGCGTATACATAATGTGACGAGCATCGGAGAATATGCGGATATATATATATACATATTCGAGTGCCGTCACTATGTGCACCGAGTTCCGTCACTGCAAGCTCGTATAAACCGCCCCATCTCTTATGGCTTTCACTTTGGATCTGATTGAATCTCGTTGGCTGTGTTTTATGAAAACTTTCGACCGCTATATGTTTACGTCTTCGCCATGAAATCCTTATACCGCGAGAGTCGTGCGACAGGTTCTCAATTCCATATACAATCGTCGAGTTATATATTTTTCTTAAAACTTTGTTAGTTTAAAGCTTGAGCGTTAAAAACAAAGCTCCCTGTGCTTTCGTCGGATATTTGCATGAAAGACCATTCCGCGACGTTCTGCGCACTTGGAATTCCTTTATTGCCGATAGACACAGGGAAAAAAAAAGCGGAGAATTCGTCGGGACGAGGCGCGAGACGCGCGGGAGGAGTGGGCGAATGAAGGGGGGAGGCCGAGGGTGGTCCGAAGGTGCGTGCATAAAGACGCGCGTCTACGACGTCGCCGAAAACGCGCGATATATATACATGTAAAGAAAGCCCCGCCCGGCCTCTCTCCTCTCCCGAGTTATTCGCCGTCGCCGCCGCGAAGAAAAGAGCGAGCGAGCGAGCCAGAGAAAGAGAGAGAGAGAGAGAGAGAGAGAGAGAAAGAATATGGCGAGGCCAGTCAATAGCCTGAATATTTAATGCCAGGACCTTGGTATTGATTTTCTCGATTTTTATGTCTCCGCAAATAAGATCGTAAAGGCAGCGGCGGCGGGAGCGCGCCTTCGACGCCGCCGCGCGCCGTTTCTTTTTTTCCCACCCCCTCCCCTTCAACTTTCAACCCACACCCCCCCACCGACCCCCAACCCGCGTATACCACCTTCTTCTTCTCGCTCTCTCTCTCTCTCTCTCTCTTGCTCTGGAGCAATATAACGCTTTATTATGGCCCGACGCTTTTTACGGGGGGAAATACGGCGATATAAAAAAATAAATTATACTCGCGAAACTCGTGCGCGCGCTAGAGAGAGAGAGAGAGAGAGAAAGAGATGGCGCGCTTTTCATATCGGCTTCATTACGAGCCTTTTCCTTTTCTCTCTCTCTCTCTCCCTTGCCTCTGCCCCTCCGCCTTTCCTCGTTCACCTCCTCCTTTAATGTCGACGGACATTAAACATTTTATTATGTCGAACAAAGATCTTCATTCGAGCTTCGGCGCGGAGGATGAGAAGGGGGAGACGAGGAAGAGGGAGACAGATAGAGACGTGACGGACCGAAGGAAGTATACCCGCATTGGCAGTTAATGAATTTGGAGGGGGAGAGAGGAGGAGAAGGAGGAGTCGGCCCCGCGCGAGTTTCGCTTTTAATTAAAGGGATTGTGTCACGATTGTCCATTGTTTATACCGTCGGCCCTCTATATAATGTAGAAAATGATACGCGCGCGCGCGCGCGAGTTATGGATCTCGCGGTTTTATGCACTCTATACCCGCCATACGTGTTATAAGGGGAGCCGGTGCGAGTTGCAATGATGAAAGTTGGCTTATCGAGTGTTTTTTTCTCTCGCTTTTATGAAAATGTTACTCCGCGTTTGTGCTGATTAAAAAGCGGCCTGGGTATATATATTATACACACACAAGCGAGTCTACGCCAAACAGGAGATCGAAGCTTTTTGGTCTCTGGCTTTACTCTCTCGGGTTTTTTGGCTTATTTTCAAATATCGCAGCGATGTTATACTAGGGTTATCGAGAAGCTGCTGAGGAGATTTGCTTAATGCTCTGCCAAATTAGTGGGGCTTTTGCTTATTTGAATTTTAAAACTGAACACGGAAAGATTCATGTTTGATTTTTGGTGGCATGAGTATGTATAGGTACTCGAGGTTTAATGCGCTTTAAATTTTGACTGATGGACTTTATTTGTGCGATGATGATCGTGGTAAATTATAGGTAATATGCATTTAGATAGATATTATTATAACATAAAGAGTTCTATTAATTGCTCTGTCGTTAATAATCTCAAAACTGTTTGCCGAATATGCAAGATGAAAATAAATTTAATCCGTATAATACATACATAAAGATTACGATTGTCACTTTGTGTCGCGTTGTACGATTTACGATTAGCACAAGAGATGCGAAAACATTTCATATTAATCACGTAGCATTAATTACTGTGAAATATTAGTTATGACATACTTTGAAAATTGATTATTAAATATTGTGTATAATATATTTGAAAATAGATTTGTGATACTAAAGATTTCTTACGAGATGATATTAAAAGTTTTTAACTGACAATTTTTAATAAATTTTTGATAAATCAACCTAATTATCAAATGAGCCAATTGGCTGACATCGTTTATTAAGATCAGGATCGATTTCTACCAATAAACAACTAGCTTTATAGGAGAAAGCAAACCAACGCCTAATTCGGATCATTTTCCAAAGTGTTTCATTGTTAATTAATCAAAAACTAATCAATTCACATACATCTATTCACATATTTTAAGCACTCTTATCAAACTTTGATGTCTAGTTATAAAAATTATTATTTTTGCATCTTTCGAGCGAAACTTTTGACAGCTCAACTTTCGAAAGCCAATATTTCATTAGCTCCGCGCAGGATAAGTAATACATTCGATAGTCGCCCATGAATTTTTATTCCACGTCGGTAAAAATTATTGTTTGATACTTCGGGCGTTATATTCGCCGTCTTTATTTAGGAATATTACGAGCTGCGCGCAAAAATCTTTCCCCGCTTACTATATACATATAAAACATCGCGCGAAACGCTCCAGTTTTCCTTGGCCGTATATTACAGTATACGCGGCAAGAGACTTTAATGATTATCGATATAAATTCATGAACTGTTTTTATAGATATTCCTACCCAATAGTCCAAGGCGAGGAGAGCGCAACGCGACCGCCCAATGATAAAGGGAAAAAGAACTCGCTTGCTCCTTTCGCCCGTTTATTGTATTCGTAAACGGAAACGCGCGCCGCGATTCCTATATTTATAATCCGGGCAAGCGCGTAAATATCCTTTTTACAATTTATATTTCTTTATAGGGGGCGAG